>MCJB01016315.1:19094-85320 GCA_002018475.1 Nicotiana obtusifolia
AAGCCGCCTTTACCCTATCTAGTTAATGTTAATTATAGTAGCGTTAATGGGACTATAACCTCTCACATTATGGGAATCTAGTTGCAAATATTGAAACCGTAAGGAACTTTTATTTATTTATATTATATTATAAATTAATTTACCCATCTTAAAGAGATTATCACTTAATTACATTGACATAAATAATTTATTATTTATTACAAAATAATGTAATGAAGTCTGATCTTACCTATTTTTTCTTTCTCTTTCTCACACTTGATCATTTATTCAATCAAATAAATCTTTTAAAATTCACTAAACACAACAATCACAATCAAAAGAACAAATTTGGGTACCTCCAGAATTGAATCTTACAAGACCCAACTCCATTGTAACTGTGGTATCCATTGGGTATTATTTGAAGCGCAATGCGTCATAAAAGTTTTAGTTAGTTCATACCAATATTTTGAAATTTCAAAACTATATATATATATATACACACACACATACACACACACATACGAGTAGTAGGATTTAACGAAAATGTTTGTTTCATGTGGTTCTGTTAGAATGTTGAATTACAATGAGTTTATCACAAACCTAACGCATGCAATGAACAATTTAAGAGAAGAGGTTAGAGAGAGAAACTAGAGAGAAGGCAGAGAACTTTCATTTCTTTTGTTCTGTGCAAAATAAACAATGCAGAACTAACTTCTGGAGGTGCACTGTTTTAACTTACTCACGTGCATCTCTCGACTAACTAGGACTCTTAAAGTCTATGTAATTACACTTAGGTCCCTTACCACTACACTTCTAATCTCAATACTTCCCCTCAAGCTGGAGGATGGAATATATCTAACACTCCTAGCTCGGACAACAGAAAATGATGTTGTATTACACCTAGTCCTTTAGTCGTTATGTCAGAAATCTGTTCTTTGGTAGAAACATATTCGGCTGCTATTAAACCTTCCTTCATTTTTTCTCTCACAAAGTGGTAGTCGATTTCAATTTATTTAGTCCTATCGCAATAGATGGGTTTGCTGCTATCTGCATAGCTGCCTTGCTATCACAAAACAACGTCACATGTTCTTCTACTTCTATGGTGAGCTCTTTCATTAGACCAACTAGCCAAACAATCTCAGTAGTAACAGTATTCATGCTTATGTATTCTGCCTCTGCTGAACTTCTACTAACTGTCAGCTGCTTTTTTGATTTCCATAACACCAAAGACTCTCCTAGTTTGATTATATAACCAGTCAATGACTTTCTTGTACTTGGGCATGCTGCCCAGTCTCAATCACAATAAGTAGTGACTTGTGTCATCCTTTCTTTCTTAAGAAATATCCCGATCCCTAGCGATCCTTTTATATATCTTACAATTCTCATGGACACTTCTAGGTAGGACTACATTGGATGCTGCATAAACTGACTCAATACTTGCACTGTAAAGTATATGTTAGGCCTGGTTATTATCAAATAAATCAGCTTCGCAATCAATCTCAGATAACTGCCAATATCTTGCAATTCATTATCTCCTGTTTTCTATATGTGTTTGTCATAGTCTATTGTAGTCAGTTTCAAATTTTTCTTAAGAGGAGAACTTGCTGGCCGTGCTCCACTTTACTCAAGAGCATATTTTGTTAGCAAGATTCCTTTGTCAGACTTATCACCTCTATTCTCAGGAAATACTTAATTTCTCCTAGGTCTTTCATTTTGAAATTCTTGTGTAAAGTGTTCTTTGCTTCATATACCAATGTGTTGTTGCTTCCAGTAATTAGAATATCATCAACATATACTAGAATTATCATTATGTGTCTGTCATCTACCTTCTTAGTGAACAGGGAATGATCATAGGAACCTTGAGAATATCCAGCAGTGACCAATGCATTAGGCAGCTTAATGTTCCATTGTCTTGATGCTTGCTTTAAACCATATAAAGACTTCAATAGTTTGCATTTGGACTCCCCCTGTATATGGAATTCCTGAGGTAGTGTCACGACCCCAATTTTCCTCCATAGGATGTCGTGACGGTACCTAGCCTCAACGACTAGGTAAGCCTAACACTTGCTGAATAACTTGACAGAAATTAACCAACAGAACGATTAAGCAGAAACATGATATTTCTAAATGAACTCAACATTTACAACATGAAATAACATCCCTAAACCGGTAATACAAGTCCTGAGCTCTACTGAGTTTACTAGAAAATCCCTAAATACAACTGTTAGGAATGGAAATTAAACTGTATAAATACAATATTATAAGGTGACTCTGAGGCCTGCGAACGCGACGATAGGTTTATCTTGACTCTCCATAGGAATGCTCAACCAGCTAGCTAATAATAAAAAACAACCGAGGCACCTGGATATGCACAAAAATGTGCAGAAGCGTAGTACGAGTACACCACAGCGGTACCCAGTAAGTATCAAGACTAACCTCGGTGGGATAGTGACGAGAGACAGTCAAGACACCTACCAGACTAAACAATCTGAGCAAGTGTGAAGGTGAACTAACAAAGAAACAATATTAATATAAAGCTAAGTAGGATAATGAATACAACAATACTTGCAATAATACACTAGCAACAACGATATTAACATGAAGCAGTCAGGTAATAATGTTGTAGAGTAAGCTGATCACAGTCTAAGTGCGGTGAAACCAAATAAAGGAAAAACCAACAACAATTCAATTAGAACAACTGCTTTCACACCCAATCTATTCAGGAATTTCCACGAGGTACCGAACCTTATAATCACATCTCACGGGTCCCAATTCATGAACCCTAATCACTTGGCATCTTGTGCCCACATTACAGCCCATAATCGCACAGACGACTCACGTACCAATAGAACATTCCACACACAGAAGACAAGTAACAAGAGTATGTATAATGGTCAATGACGTCAGGATTCATCTTCGAAAACCGATATGGGTGATTTAACTACGTGTATGCTTGTGAAAGTGTTCTACCACAATTCAAGTCAACAAATAAAAGTAGAGAAAATGAATGGCACATAAAAAACGATCACCACGAAATGTACAGTGTAATAAAGGTAGCAATGAAGTTTGAAGCAGCGACTTGCACAGCAAGATTAGCTACATAGAACTGAGCAAATAGAGCAACACGGAGGAAGACAATTAATAGTACGCTAAGGAGACAACAATCAAAGACAAGTACAAAAGGCCGGGAAAATGACAATAAGAGCCCTACCGAGGTACCGCCTCATAGTCTCAAATCATAAAATGAATCACAAACATTGCCTTATCTCTCCTCGGGAGCCTCTATATTTAGATTTTGAAAATCATTTTTCTGAAATAGCATCTCGCGTTTTAGCCCACCATATCACACTGCATGGCTTCTAGTAGTTTCCCTACTAGCCACACGTTTCATGCCCACCATATCTCACCGCATGCGTTTCAACACCCAGACCTTATACCATCGTATGCATATCAATAATAACAACAGCATGACAAAAACCTTGTGCAATACAATAACAATAGCACGGCAGAAACCTCTTGTAAACACAATAACAACAGCACAACAGAAACCTCGTGCAAACAACATAACAATTATCTCAACAATAACACGTATGCCAAAACATAACAACTCAAATACATGACTTTCACAATATGTGCCCACATGCCACAACATTTACTCAAGACCGTTTCAATATCACAAACACGCATAGACCTTGGGCCAAAAACACTGAATACAACAGCAACAACGACAATAATACGAGAATACGACAAGTAATTCAACTTTTGAACTTTAAAACACAAAGAAACGGAAACACGAGCTCACAAAGAAAGACACAACATGGAATAATGGTCTTAACAAGAATAGTTCAACAAGGAAGAGATTATGTGTAGTAATGATTCCACAAAAGTACAATTCAACGATAAGAGGGATAACATGAATTAATGATTCCAAATAGGGACAAGTCAATCATGATAAGGGATAACAAAACTTCATTTAGGATTGAGCAATTACGAAAGAGATATAACAAATTCAATTAAGGATAGCAGATTATGGAAAACATAATAACAACTTCAACTAATGATAGGCAATTATGGAAAAGATAATAATAACTTCAATCAAGGATAAACAATTACGGAAATAATAGCATGGCAATAAAAGAGGCAACAACTTCAGTTGCAATTAGGATAAAACATGAATCAATTAATTCCAAATAAGACACGTAAGTGTGAGTTTAGTAAATGGGGAATTTAACATGGCAAAACAACTTCATATTTAATGGGCATAAGAACCTAAGAGCCCTAAATGATCAAATTTTCATGAATAAGCCCGAGCACGTCCTCGTCACCTCACGTACACGGTCTTCACATGACACAATTAGCACCAAAGACTCAAATCATAAGGGATAGTTCCCCCACAAAAAGTTAGGCAAGATACGTACCTCAAGGAAGCTAGACCGTTACCACCCATCAAAACGGCCTACACGAACGCAGAATGAACTTCGCGATCGCATATAAGGGGACACCAGATATTAGAACAGCCATCCAAAACATGAGAAAATTACCCGTAGCCCATCCACACGTCTGAGGCCCACAGGATCCCGTCGAAACATACCAACAAGTTTCATAACATATCACTGACCCATTCGAGGTCTCAAATCACATCAAACAACGTCAAACTACGAATCGCACCACGAATCGAACTTGTGAACTTTCAAATCTTCCAACTTCCAAACTCATGCCGAAACATATCAAATCAACCCAGAATGATGTCAAATTTGCATGGATGTCCCACATGACATAACGAAGATAATCCAGCTCTCGGAATCAAAATCCGACTGGTATATCACCAAAGTCAACTCTAGGTCAAACCTCTCAACCTTCTAAAAACTTCAACTTTCCAATTTTCGCCAAAATGCTTCAAATTATCCTACGGACCTCCAAATCCAAATCCGGACGCGCGCCTAAGTTCAAAATCACCATACGAAGCTATTGGAATTATCAAAATGCCATTTCAGAGTCGTCCATACAAAAGTCAAAACTCCGGTCAACTCTTACCGCTTAAGCTTCTAAAACAGGAATCCTTCTTCCAAAATGATCCTGAATCATCCGAAAACTGAACTCGGCCATACATGCAATTCATAACACATAATACGAAGCTACTCGAGACCTTATGCCGCTGAACGAGACGTTAATTCTCAAAACGACTAGTCGGGTCATTACATTCTCCCTCTCTTAGACAAACGTTCATACTCGAACGTGTCAAGAACCATTCCGAAGTCGTCAAATCACTAAGTGAACTTCCATACATACACCAGCAGGTAATCTCACGTCACCCCAATCCACATAGACCTGACGACACCATCTCAAGTGAAGATTATTCCTTCCACTTGATAGACTTTAGAACTAAATTTCTCACAATCCGTTTACTTCCAAAAGACCTGATTCCTACATCAACACACGGTACCAACCTCAACTAGTTGCAACAACTTATGTCTACACCCACAAGGTACAACCACATGACGTAACACATCACACATATGCCCATGACTACATCTCTGATCACATTAGCTACCTATAATCAAATCCTGCACAACAATTAAACTCATATCCATTAGAATCCCGTTCCAAGCCTCCACAACAACGACAACAATGTAAGAAACATGAAGACCTCATAACTATTCACCCGAATCAACAAGTCACATCTAACGCCACCCGGGCACACTCCTCGCAAGCTAAAACCCAATAAGCACAGTACGAATATGACTGAATAAACAAGGGAATACATGAAGGAACTACCAAACAAGTCCGACAGGCACAACTCCCTATCGGTACCATAATACAAACCAATTTCACAAGGAGGAGTCAAAACATATGAACTAATCGCAAGGATCTCATCTTGATATAACTCTATTGCGTATGTAGTATGGTTCAAACGCATCAAATCACATGAACCCGCGAGGGTATCACCCTTAACTCTGAGTCATAGGTAACCTTTCTCTAATTCAATTCTGCCAACAAAATCATAACACATACTAAACTCCCACACTAGTAATGCATTTAAATCACAAATCGTAACCAACCACCCAAAAATCACATCAAAACCTACCGTAATGGATAACAGGAAGTCACTTCTAGTCTCATAGCTCTCAGTAATGAATTAAAACAACACGATAGACACGGGCTACCACTATAGAATCTCCCAACATCATGAAATAGAGTACAAAAATCATGAAACTCACCCATATGTGAAGCAAAACAGGAGGACTTACCCCGATAAGCAGAACTGAAACAAAATACGATTAATGCTCCTATATAACAATTTGAACCCATACCTATACGACATCATCTGGTGTAGTGGCCTCAGCCCTATTGTAGAAAACACATCAACGGCCGGGCCTCCCCCTCTTGGGCGCCCTCTGCTCGCTTGACCTGTACCCCAGGCTGGCGATGTAGGAATATCAGCAACTAGAACAGAACTCATAGCCTGAATGCCCCGCTGTGACACATCTGTCCAAAGTTTGGGACAATCTCTCACCATGTGGCTGGTATCTCCACACTCAAAGCAATATCTCCGCTGGCATGGCTGTGGAAGCTGTCCGATATGAGTGCCCTGAGACCCATAGGTACCTAAAACACCATGCGAATCCTGAAGTGCAAACTGAACTGGCTGACCCACAAAACCCCTACCATGCCGCACTCTACCTCCAAAATAGGGACCAGTATATCCTCCCGATCTGCGAGGCCTCTTAGCCTCTTTACGCTTTCTCTCTCCTGACCCTGCATTGCCCTTTAATCTGCGAGTGATCTCTATTACCTCTTGAATGGAACATCTAACTCCACTCCAAGCCATGCTGAACCAGATATCATGACTGAGCCCCTTAATGAACCTGCGAACTCACTCTTTGACTGTAGAAATCCAAGTAGGTGCATGCTTGAACAAATCACTAAATCTAACGGCATACTTTAATATCGACATAATGCCCTGGCACAACTGCTTAAACTCTGCGCGCCTCGCTTCTCGAAGGATCTAGGGAACAAATTCTCTCAAGAACACCTCTAAAAGCTGATTCCATGAAAGTGAAGCTGCATCGGCCGAACTGCCCAACTCATACGCTCGCTAACACTAGTATGCCGTTCTCTTAAGCTGTAACGTAGTAAAAGCAACCCCAATCATCTCCACAATACCCATAGTGCGGAGAATTTGATAGTACTCCCCAAGCAACCCATGCGCATCCTCTGAAGCCAACCCACTAATAGTAGCAGGATAGTACTTCTTGAACCTCGCAAGCCTAAGTTGTTCTCCCTCATATGCTGCTGCCTAACCACGGGCTGAACTGGGACAACAGGTTGTGTCAGTATGACACCTGGAACCTGACCAACATGGACTCGCTGCTTCGAAGTACGGGCGACGGGAGTCTGAGCACCTCCCACGATTTGTGAAGTAGCTGGTGCAACCGGAATCAACCCCGCCTAAGTCAATGTACCAAACTTTCTCAGTCACTGTGCTAAAGTCTCCTGAAGTCCTGGGGTAACAACAGGCGCCTCTAGTACCTGTTCCTAACAGTAGCTATTCGCGGCTCCTCAACGACTGCTCTGAAAGGTGCTCTAGCTGCGGTACATGCTCCTCCTCGACCTCTGCCTCTGCCTCTGCCTCTGCCCCGGCCCTGACCCCTAGCAATGCCGGCTCTGGGGGCAGCGTCGTCGGTAACTACAACTCGCTTCCTCACCACTAGTGAGAGAATAGAGTGACAAGTGTTCAAACTCCGAGATCAATGAACTCGCACTATAGGAATGAAAGAAGCAAAACTGTCCTAATAGTTCTGTAGCCTCTCAAAGATAAGTACAGACGTCTCCGTACTGATCAACAAGCCTCTACTAAACTCGTTTATGACTCGTAGCACCTATGAACCTAGAGCTCTGATACCAACTTGTCACGAACACAATTTTCCTCCATAGGATGTTGTGACGGCACCTAGCCTAGAGCTCTAATATTTCTACTGAATTTATTAGAAGAATCCCTAAATACAATTGTTCGGAATGGAAATTAACAGTACAAGTACAATACCAGAAGGTGACTTCGAGGACTGCGAACGCGACGACAGGTTTATCTTGAGTCTCCACAGCAATGCTCGACCAACTAGCTAATAACCAACAACAACCGAGGCACCTGGAACTGCACAAAAATGAGCAGAAGCGTAGTATAAGTACAACACAATGGTACCCGGTAAGTATCAAGACTAACCACGGTGGGGTAGTGACGAGGGACAGTCAAGACACCTACCGGACTAAACAATCAAAGCAAGTGTGAAGTTGATCTAATAGAGAAACAATATTAATATAAAGCTAAATAAGATAAGGAATACAAAACAATACTTGCAATCATACACTAGCAACAACAATATTAACAGGAAGCAATCATGTAATAGTGTTGTAGAGTAAGTTGATCATAGTCTAAGTTCGGTGAAACCAAATAAAGGAAAAACCAACAACAACTTAATCAGAACAACCACTTACACACCCGATCTATTCAAGCATTTTCACGAGGTACTGAACCTGATAATCACAGCTCACGGGTCCTAATTCATGAACCCTAATCACTTGGCATCTCGTGCCCATATTACAGCCCATAACCACACGGACGACTCACGTTCCAATAGATCATTCCTCACACATAAGGCATGTAGACAAGAGTATGTATAATGGTCAATGACGTCAGGATTCATATTCTAAAACCGATATGGGTGATTTAACTACGTGTATGCTTGTGCAAGTGTTCTACCACAATTCAAGTCAACAAATAAGAGTAGAGACAATGGATGGCACATAAGAAAAGATCACCACGAAATATACAATGTAATAAAGGCAGCAATGAAGTTTGAAGCAGCGACTAGTATAACAAGATTAGCTACATAGAACTGAGCAAATAGTGCAACACAGAGGAAGACAATTAATAGTATGCTAAGGAGACAACAAGCAAAGACAAGTACAAAAGACTGAGGAAATGACAATAAGAGCCCTACCGAGGTACCGTCTCATAGTGTCAAATCATAAAATGAATCACAAACTTTTTTTTATATCACTGCAAGAGCCTTTATATTTAGTTTTTGAATATCATTTTTCCGAAATAGCATCTTGCGTTTTAGCCCACCTTATCACACCGCATGTCTTCTAGTAGTTCCCCTACTAGCCATGCGTTTCAAGCCACCTTATCTCACAGCATGCATTTCAACACCCAGATCTTATGCTACCGCATGCATATCAATAATAACAACAGCAGGACAGAAACCTCGTGCAACACAATAACAACAACACAGCAGAAACCTCGTGCAAATACAATAATAACGGCACGGCAGAAACCTCATACAAGCAACATAACAATTATTTCAACAATAACACGTATGCCAAAACATAACAACCCAAATACATGAATTTCACAATGTGTGCCCACATGCCACAACATTTCCTCAAAACAGTTTCAATATCATAGCAACGCATAGCCCTGGCTCAACAACACTGAATACAACAGCAACAACAACAATAATACGAGAATACGACAAGTAAATCAACTCAGGAACTTCAAAACACAAAGAAACGGAAGAACGAGCTCACAAAGAAAGATACAACAGGGAATAATGATCTCAACAAGAATAACTTAACAAGGAAGACATAATGTGTAGGAATGATTCCACAAAAGAACAATTCAACGATAAGAAGGATAGCATAAATTAATGATTTCAAATAAGGACAAGTCAACAATGATAAGGGATAATAAAACTTCATTTAGGGTTGAGCAATTACGGAAGAGATATAACAAATTGAATTAAGGATGGAAGATTATGGAAAAGATAATAACAACTTCAACAAATGATAGGCAATTATGGAAAAGATAATAATAACTTTAATAAAGGATAAACAATTTCGGAATGGATAGAATGGCAATAAAAGAGGCAACAACTTCAATTAAGGCATATGAGAGTTTAATCGGAAATAAGGGTAAAACATGATTCAATTAATTCCAAATAAGACACATAAAGGGTAAATTTAGTAAATGTGGAATTTAACATGACAAAACAACTTCATATTTAATGGACATAAGAACCTAAGAGCCCTAACGGTCAAATTTTCACAAATAAGTCCGAGCACGTACTCGTTACCTCGCGTACACGGCCTTCACATGACACAATTAGAATCAGAGACTCAAATTCTAAGGGGTAGTTCCCCCACACAAAGGTAGGCGAGATACTTACCTCAAGGAAGCTAGACCGTTACTCTAGAATGACCTTGTCGAGTGAAACAACCTCCGGACAGCTCAAATCTGGCCAGAATAACTTCAAATCATAAATAAAACTCATAGGAAACAATTCTGGATAATAAAGCTTCAATCTTTAACAAGAACAAAAAAGTCAACCTAGTCAACCCCGGACCCGCACCTCAGAACCCGATATAATTCACAAAACCCAAACACCCATTCCGATACGAGTTTTACCATACAAAAATTATCAACTTCCGATATCAATTCATCGTTCAAATCATCATTTTACACTTTTGATACATTTTACAAATTTTCCCAAATTTTCAACTAAATTCTCTAACTTAATGATGAAAACAAAGATAAAACCATGAAATAAAATCAAAACCGGGTAAAGATCACTTACCCCAAATAATCAAGTGAAGAACCCCTCAAAAATCGCTCAAATACGAGGTCTCTAGCTCAAAAGATAAAAAATGGACAAAACCCATGATTTTGGAAAAATATATTCTGCTGCCCAGGCATTTGCACATCACGATCGCGAAGAAGAAAATAATTACTACCCCAAAAATATACTACACGATCGCGGATGGACTCATGTGATCGCGAATAAAGAATAGCTTATGCCCTCAAGAAATGTACTACGCGATCGCGAACCAGAACGTGTGATCACGAACCAGAACGTGTGATCGCGAAAGAGAAAATATACCAGCTATGCTACGCGAATGCGAAACTGTGAACGCGAAAGCGATGAAGGAGGATACACACATACGCGATTGCGAGCAGAACTATGTGAACGTGAAGAGGAAAAGGTCGAGCCAACAAAGCGGCCTGCACGAACGCGCAATGAACTTCGCGATCGCGTATAAGAGGACATCAGAGATTATAACAGCCATCCAAAACATGAGAAAATGACCCGTAGCCCATCTGAAACACGCCGAGGCCCTCGGGACCCCGTCAAAACATACTAACAAGTTCCATAACATACCATTGACCTGCTCGAGGTCTCAAATCACATCAAACAATATCGAAACTACGAATCGCACCATGAATCAAACTTATGAACTTTCAAATCTTCCAACTTCCGAACCTGCACCGAAACATATCAAATCAACCTGGAATGACGTCAAATTTTGCATGCAAGTCCTAAATGATATAACGGAGCTAATCCAACTCTCAAAATCGAAATCTGACCCTGATATCACCAAAGTCAACTCTCGGTCAAATCTCTCAACCTTCCAAAAACTTCAACTTTCCAATTTTTGTCGAAATACTTCAAAATATCCTACGAACCTCTAAATCTAAATCCAGAGGCACGCCTAAGTCCGACCTCACCATGCGAAACTATTGGAATCATCAAAATGCCATTTCGGAGTCGTCTACACAGAAGTCAAAACTCCTGTCAACTCTTACTACTTAAGCTAAAACAAGAATCCTTCTTCCAAATTGATCCTGAATCATCCGAAAATTGAACTCCGCCATACACGCAAGTCATAACACACAATATGAAGCTGCTCGAGATCTTATGCCACCGAACGAGACGTTAATTCTCAAAACAACCGATTGTATCGTTAAAGGTAGGTCCATGTAAACTTCTTCCATTAAGTCTCCTTGCAATCATGCATTATTAACATCCATTTAGTAAAGGTTCTAACCCTCATAGGCTACTAGGCTGATGACATTTCTGACCGTTACCATCTTGGCAACAGGCGAAAAGGTCTCATGATAATCTAGACCATCTTGTTATGTGTATTCTTTTGGCTACCAATCTAGCTTGAACTTGTCAACTTCTCCATTAGCCTTGTAATTTATTTTGTAGACCCATTTTGAACTTATAGCTTCTGAGGGTAGGTCAACCATCTCCCATGTGTTGTTGTCCTCAAAAGTTTGTATCTCTTGCCTCATGGCATCTATCCATCGACTATCTTGTGAGGCTTCCCTGAAGGAAGAAGGCTCTATGGTGGTGGAGAAGTCTGCCAGATAAGATTGGTAGTAGCCTACCAGATGATCATAGTGAACATGTTGGTGATTGAGTGAACATTGCCTCTCGATGGAGTCCAACAAGTGATATAGTCCTTATTCCATATTGGAGGCTTGACTCCTCTAGTGGGCTTCCTTATACCTACAACTTCTAAATGTTCAGGTGTTGTAGTGATTAGTTCAAGTAACAAATCTGTGTCAGATTCTTCATATATTTGTTCACCAACTGTTGTGTCTGCTGCATAATCCATCTCTGCATCTGCTGCATGAATAACTTCATCTACATCAGCTACAACTTCATCTTCCTCCACTTGTGCACCCTCCTCATTAGTGACAATATCAAATTCTATTTCATGAGACATTTGATTAAGAGATGGTTCAGATATCTGTTGAGGTTGATGTCCTTCATACTCTGGGAGGTCTGCTGATGAAGGAGAGAAAAGATCCTCAAAGGGTTCTGTTGGTTGTTTGAAAAGAAAGACACTTTCTATTAAGCTAACATCCCTGCTATAATAACCTATAACCTTTCTGCATTTCTGAATTCCTATCAAAACATTTTTTCTTGCTCTAGGTGATAGTTTGTCACCTTTGGGCAAGGTGCTTGCATAACACAAGCATCCAAATACTCTCTAAGTGTTCTATCTTAGGAGGCTTTCCATGTAACATTTCGTAAGGTGATTTAACTTTTAGTACCCTTGTAGGTAGTTTGTTAATGAGGTATACTGTAATCATCACACAGTCTCCCCAAAACCTAACTGGTAAACCACTCTGAAACATAAGTGCTTTTCCCAACATGCCTATGCTTCCTCTCTTCTACCTCATTTTGTTGAGGGATATAGGGACAACTACTCTGATGTATAGTACCATATGAGGACAACAACTCATCACACTTGACAACATGTCCTAATCTTTGATGCTATAGTGTGGTATTTATAGATTTATTTTGAATTGATGCTGCCGCTACTACCTTCTCCCTTCTCAATATGTATAAACCATTGTTCTCCATACAAAATCCAATACCTTACCATTGTAAAGTCCCTGAAAGATAACAAAATCATGGCAGAAGCAAGCTGAGTAACACAGTTCTTTAGTCAACTTTGACATTGAAAGCAAGTTAAACTTAAAATCTGGAACATGAAGGACATTTGTAATATGTGTTTCCATTAAAAATGCATCTCCGATATGTTTGATTTCAGATTGATCCTACAGGAATTTGTAATCCATCACTATTTTGTTTGTCTATCTCATTAATATTCTCTAGTATATTTTTGTAAAAAGTAATATGATGAGAGGCTCCTGAATTTACTACCTAATCATAGGACTGTACATTGGATAGCAAAGGTACAGTACCTGCTAAATTGGAAGAGCCAGCTGAGATTGAACTGTTCTCACCAACTGTGGACTTTGTCAACAAGCTTACCAAGTGTTTGTACTTATCTTTGGTATAGTAATTTACCTGCTGGAATTGATTCTTCACACTCACATCTTCTTCTGTATTTGCAATGTTGACATGGGATTTCCTGGATTGTACTGCCCTTTCATCTTGCTCTTGAAATCAGGTGAAAAACCTATGATCTTGTAACAGTTCTTCTTCATATGCCCTTTGTATCCGTAGTATTCACAGATCAATCCTGACTTCTTACTTAAAAGCCTGACCTTTGCCTGCTAGTATTGTTAAGGAATCCATGTTGACCTCTACCAAACCTAAATTCCTTTGGCTTTACTCTTGCACTACCACTGAATAATCTTGATTAATGGTTAGCACAGGCTTTTTTAAACAAAACATCACTCTTAACATGATTGTAACTTTCATTCAATCCCATTAAGAATTGCAACATCCTCTATCTCACTAAATGATCTACATAGGTACTTGATTCCTCACAATCTCATAAAGGCATGGGTGCTAATATATCTAATTCATCCCAAAGATCCTTTAATTTTGAAAAATAGCTAGTCAAGGAATCAATACCTTGTCTTAAGGTTGCAATCTCTGTCTAAAGCTGGTAATTCTAGTCAAATCACATTTATCAAACTCTTCTTAAATTCGTCCCAAACTTTCTTCGCACTTAAGGCATACGTGACGCTTGGCACCAATTCTCCATAAACAGTACTGCTCAACTATGACAATACCACTATGTTGCATCTCTCCCATTGTGTTGCCAAATCTCCTCGAAACGAGCTTTTAAGGCAAGTTTCATCCAAAAATCCTAATTTGTTCTTAACCAGCAGCGCCACTCCCATAGATCGATTCCACAGTGCATAACTTTCTAGCCCTGTGAGTTTGAGCGAAATGAGCGCAGTTCCTGGTCCATCTGAATCCTTTAGGAAGAGTGGATGGTTGTGAGAAAGCTTCTCAATTTCATCATCCGCCATTGTTGAGATTAATTGAACTTCAATGTTGCTAATCACTGAGATTTACTCCTAATCCAGCAATCGCTGCTCTAATACCATGTTAGAATGCTGAATTACAATGAATTTATCACAGATCTAACGCATACAATGAATAATTGAAGAGAAGAGGTTAGAGAGAGAAACTAGAGAAGGCAGAGAACTTTCATTTCTTTTGTTCTGTGTAAAATGAACAATGCAGATCTAACTTCTGAAGTTGTACTATTTTGATTAACTCACGTGCACCTTTCAACTAATTATCTACTGAACCCCTAAAATCTATGTAATTACACTTATGTCCCCTTACCACTTCTCTTCTAATCTCAATAGGTTCCTTTATGGATTCCTTTTCAAGGAATAAATTTATATATGTGATGGTCGATTATCGTCATTGAACAAATTATTCAGCTTTTTCGCCTCTAGAGGAAAGGTTGTCCCAACTCTGTTAATTCATTAAAAACCTCCACTAATAGACATTGAAAAGCTTTAAAGCTTTGAATTTGAAAATTGAATTTTATAAATTATTATTTGTTTGGATTGTGTGTAATTGCAAATGATTGAGAATATCCTTTGAAGTTTATATCTCAATTTTGAAAGAACTTAATACAAATTCTTGTTGGTTTTAGTTGAAATTTCAGATTGAAACTCGAATAAGAAGACATAAATAAATTATATATATTTTATATGTCAGGTTTATGAATAAATTATAAAATATATACAACTAACATAATTATGTACAAATTATATATAAGGTGTATTTAGATTGTAGCTTATTGATCAGATTGTATACAAAAAATTATATATAAGTTATAGATAGATAGTAGCTTCTGACTGTAGCTTCAACAGTGAGATTTGCTTTGTTAGAGAATTATACTCTCTTTTAGTTTATAAAGTAACATTTCCTTTTTAATCGTTGCAAAAAGAATAAAAAATTTTCTAAATTAAACAATAATTTAATAAAACTTTTTATTTAATCTTTAATAAAGGTTTTTATAACCACATTATATAATAAAGTGTATATGACTCACTCTTTTCAGAAATTTTATAACTACATAAGTATTGGACATTATTATAACTACAAGTTTCAAAAAATTCCATATGCATAAGTAACCTAAAGTAATCAATACTGAAAAGCTATGATGATAATGAATAGCCATGTGAATTTTATATGTCAGAATTCGCTTACAGGTTGTTTGGATGGTTATTATGTATCGTTTTATAATGTATCATAATATTGTATTGTATTGTACCGTATTATTTTAATGTATATAATGTTTGGATAGATTATATTATTTTTTGTCGTTTCATGATATTATGCACCAACTATATAAAAAATAAACTTGCAATATTTTAAAGAAAAAGTAAAATAAGTGGTAATATTATTATATTAAAAGGTAGGATAAAGGATAAAATATGATTCTTTTAATAATAAAGAAGGGCAAGATGAGAGAAAAAATAAGAAAACGATGCGACCTTACCGAATCGATCGTTCGGTAAAGTGACACTTTTCGTCGTTACGTAACGACGAATTTAATAAAATTTAAGTAACAATCAAAATAAATATTGTATTTAAAGTAAGAATACGATACAATACAACAGGTAACAACCATCCAAACAAGTTGTTACTGTAAAATGATTTTAAATTATGGAGTTCATTACTTACATGATCATTCAACTATCAGAAATTATGTAATAAAGTCATCCTTCTTTCGTTTGTAACAAAAAAGTCATTTAACTATGTCTATAGCACTCAGAAGGTCACTCAACCAAATTTCTCAAACTTTTGATTGTCAAATATCTATTTTACCCTCTAAATTATCAAATTTTGTTTTCTTATTTTTTATATTTATTTAATATTATATTTTTTTCTCTTTTTAATCTACATTACAGACTTACCTATGGAAAAACTAAATTTTATCAATAAAATAAAAAATAAGAGCTTGTTTTTCTAGTATATATAATGTCGGAATAATAAAATAATTGAGCATAATTTTCAAGAATATATATGTGTAGTATAAAATGTATCTCTACTTTAAATAATTATTTTTTATATTACGTGCGTGGAATATATATATATATATATATTAAAAACTTTTATTTTCTTTTAATCTCAATTGAGCAAAATAACTTTTTTGAGTTTTTGTTATTAATGTCAAAATTATTATTACGAATAAATTGTTTTAATCAGATTTTTTACTATGCTCAATATTTCATAATTCTAATATTATATATGATTATTTTTATTTTTTTATTTTATAAATAAAATTTATTTAGCTATAGGTAAGTCCGTAATATAAATAAAAAGGATAAAAAAGTTATAATATTAAAAATTAAATTAAATAAATAAAATAGATAAAAGTTAATAATTTAGAGGGTAAAATAAGTATTGGCAATCAAAAGTAGGAAAAATCTAGTTGAGTGACCTTCTGAGTGCTATAAACATAGTTAAGTGACTTTACTATTACAAACAAAAGAAATATGACTTTATTAGGTAATTTCAATTAGTTGATTGACCATTTGAATAATGGTGTATATTGCCAATATAATAAATTTTTAGATCGAAAATTAAATACAAAACATGTACTGTTGTAGCTTCGCAGTTACTTCAATTTATCATAAAATTTCCAGAACAAAGGGTGTTTTTGGTATGGAGTAAAACATTTTTCGAATTTTTTTTCCTAATTTTTCCATGTTTAGTTGGCTTAAATGTTTTAAAAAATATTTTCCTCCAATTGGAGAAAAATGTTACCTATCAAAATAAGGGAAAATATTTTTCAAAACTCTTTTTCAATCTTCTCCACCCTATTCCCCATCCCCACCAATCTACCCCCACTCACCCCTCCCCAAACCACCCCTACTCACCCACCCCAATCCCCTACCTCCACCACACCCTACCCGCCCCATTCCACCCTAAATAGAGCAATTATTAAGAGTACTTTCTTTTCATGTTGTAGATAGAGTATATTCTTTTTCTTTCAACAAAACTAGTATATATTTTCATGATGTAGTAAAAGTATTTTCTTTCATTTCAACAAAATGATTACTTTCTTTTCATGATGTAAAAAAAGTATTTCTTTCATTTCAACAAACTAAGTATTTTCTTTTCCTTATGTAGATTTTTTTTTTCATTTCAACAAACTGAGTATTTTCTTTACATGATGTAGAAAAAGTATTTCTTTTCATTCAAAAAAATGAGTAAAATTATTTCATGTTGTAGAAACGACACTTTCTTTTTCAACAAAATGAAATATTTTCTTTTTGGTTATCGAGCTCAAATTTCAAGGTTGTTCTTGTGTGAAAAAGTAAAGTAGCATATTAGTTTCTTTAGGTATGTGTGAATCTTTGAAAAGAATAATTAAATTCTTGAAGAAAATTAGAGGGAGGGGGGGAGGGGGGAAGAGGAGTACTGAAACATGGGGATTTTGGGGAAGGTGGGTAGAGGAGAGTCCTTGTTTACCCTCAAAATCGGATAACAATTGAATTTATAAGTGGTTTTAAAGATACATGAATTAATTTGACACAAAGCGATAGATTGAATTATAAGTAAAGCAAACAATAATAAAGTAAATTCAAACCGTATGACTTGAACAGTTATATCTGAGAAATAGACCTCACTCGAACTGAATATGATCCAAATAATATCAAATACAGAACAACAGTAGCTTGTAGAAAGAAAATAATATTATAATGCTTTTAGGATGCATTTTACAATGTGTTTTACAAATAATCAGACCCCCTTTATATAGTAGGGGAGTCCTACTTTAGGTACAACTCTATGTAAGATAAAAAATCTCATGATTTGCTAATTAAGCGGTTTTCATTGATACGTGCCGAGATTCTCACCGTGATGCATGACCGAGTACAGATATTTTGACCTTCCGTTATTTTGGTTCGATGATGTTCTCTCGAGCTAATTCGGAGTCAGAGTCAGTTCCGGGGTCACGAACTCAGTGATCTTTGAAGGCGCATGTTCTAACCTCGTATCTTGGTTCGATGGAACCTGTGGTCGATCTTCAATCCATTACGTTTCGGTTCCAATCCGTCATGCAATAGATGAGCCCGGTTTCGGCCATATATAGATAGTCCCCTCATTTTTCGGAGTGTAAACGACGAGAAACGATATAAGCCCCTGATCCTGATCTCGATACTTCGCTTCAGAAACGACAAAAATAGACGAAACATCTCGTTAGTCACATCTTAATGGCATTAGATGTTCGTCAGTCGCTGGTCGGCCGCTATAGGCTTTGAACCGTCATTTGAATACTATATATACTCCATCCGTCATCCATTCAAAATTTACGTTTAAACCTCTTCTACTCTTGTTCTTTAATAAATCTTTGCATTCTCTAACGTTTGTACCAGATTTCTTGAGGTTTTTGCAAGAATCTTTGCTTGTCTTCATTTCAAAACATTAGCATAATCTTTTAACTTCCTCTTCTTCATCTCTATTCAGAAAAAATGGCGAAATGGTGAAAACTTCTAAGGCAGTTCCACAAAAAGAAACTGTCTCTTCATCACGGTTGGCCAGCGAGGAAACAGCGGCGAAACCTCACCCTGAAGTGTTTGTTCCTGGTGGGCGCTCGATCGGTGCTGATTTCAAGGTTGAAAAGACTTCCTCGGTACCAGGTCGATGCGAGCCGGTCTCGAGATATATATGCTCGATCACTGGTGGTCTCCTCTCCAAGGTCAAAGAGGATTGCAACTAGGTTGATAAACACATGGTGGTGCCCACGCCTGAGGAAGCGAAACTACCCACGTGGAGGGTTTTTTTAAGTGTTTACACTTATCCCTTCACGTTGGGCCCCTTGTAACCGGTCATCATTGCCTTCTGTAAGAGGTACGAGGTAATCTTGGTCAAATCCATCCCTCTTTTTAGAGGATAGTAATTCTCCTCCGCTTCTTCATAAACAAAATCGAGGGGTGTCCCTTCACCCTCGATCATCTCATGCGCCTGTACAGTCCCCGACTCTATCAAGGGGGATTAATAAAGCTTGCCCGTCGGGCTAGTAAGGCCCCATTCTCGAGTATAAATGAGGATCGGGACCGAGGCTGGTTGGGCCGATTCATTCGGGTGAATACCTCAGATTTAATCCCGGCCGAGGACATGCCATTTCCCGAGAAATGGAACATGAAATGTAAGTATAAATTTGCTTTATAGATTTCGTTTATTGTTTTTTCTTTTTCCTCCCTTCTTATCGACGTTTTGTGGTACAACTGTTGCTCGAATGCCAAATGCAGTTCCTCGACTCAAGGAATGGGTCGAGGACCTCGTGTCACAGAAACCCTATTCTGAGCGCGCGTGGCGCGAACTGTCGAAGGGCCGACGAGAGGCCCGTTCCCATGGTAAGTTTCCTTTTCCGATTTAATAATATTTTATTTTTCTCTCGTGCCGTTGAGTTCTTATTAGTTCCATTTCTTTTGCAGGTCTTCCCAAGGATGTTGTTATGAGGCCTCCATCCGGTGATGAGATGAGAGGGAAAGGAAGAAGGCCCCGAGTTCTTTGAGCTCAGAAAAAAAGAAAACAAAAAGAAGTCAGGTGCGTAAACTTAAGGGTAGCACCAGTGCTCGGGCGCCCTCTTCGGACTCACTCCACCGGATCAGGGATGAGTCAGAAGAAGATGAAGAGAACACTCCGAACTGATGGCCTGTGTGCGGTCAGGGCTCGAGGTACGAGGGGCCCCCGAACCGGTGAGAGCTGAAACTGGATTACCTCGACTCGGGGAGGTCGATGAGGGAGCTTTAGCTAAAGATTCTGACCTAGAAGGAGGCGAGATTGCTTTGCCTCGAGATAGGGAGGCTGATAATGAGATTGTAGCTGGTTCTTCCCGGACATCGGATAGTGCTCTGAAGGGCATACTCGGAGTGATAGACCTCTCTGGTTCGCCATTATTTACTGAGTCTATGATCGCTGATGCTCAGGCGCTGAAAGAACGACACAACGAAGAGCCACAAGGGGCGGTAGACTCCTTTCAAAACTTCTTTGATGGCGTAGACTCTACCGCTACGGAGGACATCACCAGGTTGGGTGATGTACCGGTGCCGAAGAAGAGTCCATCATCGGGGACAAGTGGACCTGCCTCGAGCCTAAAACTTGTCAAGCGGTTCCCAGCCCCGAGTTTGAAACCTGACCGGAAGAAGTCAATTGTTATATCCATTCCAGAGGTTGCCCGGGTTCTTTCTGCCCCCATGGAGGTGGCTAGTTACCTTCGGTGCTTGGTGACCGAGGAGGATCGGGCCGAGATGAATGAGGTGGAAGTGCCTTATTAATTCAACGAAGCCCAATAGGTATTATATCGGATAACCTCAGATACCTCATAATAATTTCTAGTGTGTACTTAGATTATTTTGTAGATGATCGTAACTCCTCCTTCTGTGTTTGTAGGCTTTGGTACTCCACCATGAAACATTCCTCCGATACCGGGAAGAACTGAACCAGTACAAGGCCGAGATTCGAGGGCTCACTGAGAAAACAGATGCTTACAAACTTCTCAGTGAGCAAAGAGAAGGGGAGGTTAAAGGCCTCTAGCCTGAGTTAGAGGTGGCTCAGAAAGAGCATTCCGACCTCGCTGGGCAGGTAAGAAGAAATTTTGAAGTTAGTGACGACGAATCGGTCACAGTGACTAACGGTCCAAACACGCAGGTCCAGCAGAAGATCGATAAGATCGGACAGCTTTGGGAAGAGATGCGGTAAAGGCTGAGGCCAAAGAGTGGAAAAAAGAACATGGGCCACCTGGCCTCAGAAAAAGGAGACTGCCCGGGCCTAACTGGCTTCGGTTGAAGTCCAGCTCCGAGGTATAAAGGAGAAGTCCTTGGTGCAGGACAAGAAGATTGAGGAGCTCCAGTCCCAGTTGAATTCAGTTATATCTGATCGAGAAAATCTGGCCACGGAGCTCGAAGCGGCCAAGTCGGAGGCCAAAGTAGTTAAGGCCAATGCTGATAAGATGGTGGCCGTTTATAAGGCCGATGCCGAAGCTGCTCAGGTTTGAGCAAAATACATCACCGACCATGCTAAATGGAAATCTTGTAACGAGGCCCTCGAGGAAATCCATGCTTGGGGTTTCGACCTATCAGATGAGATCAAGAATGCCAAAGAGCTCGAAGCTGAGGCTAAAAGGTTTGCTTGTAAATGCCACACCACTAGACTAAAGAATCCCAGCTGTCCGGAGCATTCGCTGACACTTGTCAAGAAAACCTTGGGCATCCTTGCCCTCAGCACCACTGAATGACGGAGGCTGGAGTCTACCAAACCTCTCAAGACGATGTTTCTCATCGTCTGGCATAACTGGTACTATGTACTCCTGAGCTGGTGCAACCGGCTGGGCTGGATGTGCCCCCGGTATCTGAAGTCCCTGCACTACCTGCTCAGGTGTACGGCAACTGGAGTTTGATTGCCTCCCCCGGCCTGAGAAGTAGTTGCGGCTGTAGTGGCTGAAACCGCCTGAGCTAGGCCAGTGCAAATAGTTAAAATCTGAGCCAAGGTCTCCTGAAGACCTGGAATAGCTGCAGGCACAGCTGGTGCCTGAACTGGGGCTACTGGAGCCTGTTCCTGAGCTGGGGCAGCTGGTGGATCAACAGATGCTGCCCTCGCTGCTCTGCCTCTACCATGACCACGACCGCGTCCACGGCCTCTGGTGGCCTCAGTGGTTGGTATTGGTGGTCGTCCACCTCGTCCAGTAGTTCGTAGCCTCACCATCTATGAGATAACAGGATAGCAGAAGTTTTAGTACTCGGATCAACAAGTTGCACGACAAGAATTTCAAGAATATGGAATTTTCCTAAAAAGGTTCTGCAGCCTCTCGAAGATAAGTACAGACGTCTCCGTACCGATCTGCAAGACTCTACTAAACCCGCTCATGACTCATGAGACCTATGTAACCTAGGCTCTGATACCAACTGTGTCACGACCCAAAATCCCAACCCCGTCGTGATGGCGCCTCTCATGAAGACAAGGCCAGCTAATCCAAACAAAACTTCATTTAAAAAGTTAAACAATACGAAAATAATATAAGTACGGTTTAATAACAGTAATTTGCGAAAAAATATAGTAAACCATCCCGACTACAGCCCTCGGATCAGGGTGTCACAAAGTCATGAGCCACTAATGAACTCCTAATAATAAGATAACTATTACAATATCTTGGGTACAATTGTTTGAAGAAAGTGGAAACAAAAAAATAAAAGAGATACGAGGCTGCGAACGCCAACAGCTACCTCGTAGTCTCTGAATCACCACCTTAACAATAGTAGTCAAAACCTCGGGGCTGAACCGATAACGCCTGAATCTGCACACATGGTGCAGGGAGTAATGTGAGTCCTTCCAAATCAGTGAGTAATACATATAAATAATGACTGAAAGCAAGAAACACATAAGACTTATAGCAATCCACGATGGAACAGTAAAAAAAACATGTCACATCTCAAATAGATAACGTGAAGTAAATGGAGACAACACCAACACAACCAAAAATGCAATGCGAAGCAATGCAATGCAAGTCATGACTATCGTGCCACCTGTTCCCTGGGTACCCGGCGCTTACTGTGGGGGGTTCAGTAGCGCAATATCTCGTGATAGCGTGTCACCCGATCCATGCACATTACATCTCTTGGCGGCGTGCCACCCGATCCATTTAAAATCATTTGAAAATATCATTTAAGTTTCAAAACTGAGTTTATGAAATGAATCAATTCAGTAACAAATACCCCTGAAGGGTTCACATAACCGGCGAGATGCCCAAATATGATTTAGTAAACAATGACAAATACCCCTGAAGGGTTCACATAACCGGCGAGATGCCCAAATATGATGATATCAATGAGTTTCAATCAATAAGTAGTAAAAATCATCAATCGGGATGGACCAAGTCCCAATCCCCATAAGTAAATGACCCCATGCTCATCATCGAGCATGTGCCTCACCTCAACATAGCACTACGATGTGCAATCTGGGGTTTCAAACCCTCAGGACATCATTTACAAATATTACTCACCTCAAACCGGCTAAATCCTTAGCCCGCGATGCCTTTTCCCTTTGAATTGGCCTCCACGTGCGTCGAATCTATACAAGTTTAGAACAATTACGTCACAATACGTTGAGGGAACAAAGCCCACGCGAAAACAATCAAAAATACTAAGAAATCCCGAAATTAGCAAAACCCGAGTCCCGGGCCCACGTCTCAAAATTCAGAAATTATCGCTTCAACAGGTTCCTTATCTCCTCACGATTTCAACCATATAAAATTTGTCGAATTCCGACATCGGATCGACCTCCAACCCTCAAATCTAAGCTTTAGGGTTTCCACCATTTTTTCCAACTCAAAATACAAGTAAAATGCTAAAAACAGCTCTAAACTTAGGTAATTCCTTCAAAATTGAGTTAGGAACACTTACCCTGATGTTTCTCTTGGAAACCCTCCAAGAATTGCTTCAAAACTTGTTTCAATCCGAGCTCTCTAGCTCCAAATGTGTTTAGAATGGTCAAATCCCCTTCTCTAAGAATCCACACAAGATAATCTCCTTTGGATATGGTTTTGAAGTTGATTTGTTGTGATTCTATGGTGTTTGGAGGTGTTCCTCTTCGTGGGTAACGAAAATGGGTCTTGTAGAACAAAATGGGCACTGAGTTCTATTTATAAGGTATCAAAAATCGAGTTAAAACACCCCTGTCAGGCCATATATGCGATCTCCATGTCAAAAATGCGGTTCGTATTTCAGGTTTGCGGTTCACATTTTTGGTCGCAAACCTCGCCCCAAGTTCTGTCTCAGTTTGCGATCTCTATGTCAAAAATGCGGTTCGCATTTCGTGTTTGCGGTTCGCATTTCACGTTTTGCGGTTCGCATTTCTGACATTTCTGCAGATTTTTCCTTGACACAAAAATAGGCATAACTTTCTCATACGATGTCCGAATTGGACGATTCTTTTTGCTATGACTCCGAAATTTCAATACGGATCTAATGATTCAATTAAAACTGAATTTGGAGCCCATTTTCATAATATTATACCACTTATTCTTGAAGAGACGACATCGATACATTCTTGAAATGCCAAAGTTAAACTCCATCAACCATCCAAAATCCATTCAAGGCCCTCGGGACTTCAACCAGACACGCCAACATGTCCCATAACATTATTCAAACTTGTTCCAACCTTCGGAATGTTCAACACAACTTATCAACACCAATTCACGTTGGATTCAAGCCTAAGGTTTTCAAAATACTCTAAGTCGCTATTTTGATCTAAACCCAACCAAACCACGTCCGAATGACCTAAAATTTTGCATACAAGTCATAAATCACATATCGAAGCTACATCAACTTTCGGAATTCCATTCCGACTCTCGGATCAAAATCTCGCCTATCAACCGGAAATCGCCAAAATTCTAACTTCACCAATTCAAGCCTAATTCTACACGGAACCTCCAAAACTATTTCCGATCACACTCCTAAGTCATAAATCATCTCCCGAAACTAATCGAATCATCGGAATTCACATCCGAGCCTTCTAACTCATAAGTCAACATCCAGCTGACTTTTACAACTTAAGCCTCCTTGAAAGAGACTAATTGTCTCATTTCTTACCGATTTCACTCTGAACGCAACTTACTCAACTTAACTACCTAAAACACTGATAACGAGGCATAATGATACAGAAATTGGGGATGACGGAGTAGTAAACCCATGAGATGATTTACCGGGTCGTCACAGAAAAAGAAGTAACAAATCAATAAAACAACCGCTTTCCGAGGTACCACACCTTATAATCACAAATTACAGATTCCAAATTCAACCGCACGAACAACTCACGTGCTGCATGACAACTCATGTGCCAATACTATTAATACCTCATATCTGCACGAACAACTCATGTGCTAACACTAACAATATCTCATAACCGCACGACCGATTCACGTGCCGATAATACAACTCATGCGCAGAAGGCAAGTGTACAAGAATACATGAAAATGGTGTATGTTTGTGCAAGTGCACTATCACAGCTCAAGTCAACAAGTAAGGTCAGAGACACCGAATAGCACATTGGAAACAATACAACAAACTATAATATGCATGACTCACACATGGTAGGCGCACCACCACATAAATATCATTAATAACAATGCACCCATGCCATCACAAATTATTGCCGATATAAGCCTCCTTGTCTCGCCGCGTGCGCAACAATAAAGTAAATGCCCGTCGTATCTCGCACATGCACATAATAATTATCTCACCTTGTCTCGCCACATGCGCAAACCCAACATATATAGCCTGCCTTGTCACGCTGCACGTGCAAATATCAATGATAACAATAGCACAGACAACTCACGTGTGAACACCCCGACAATCCTCTCAAAAATAACACGTATGCCAAAAATATAACAATTTGCACCACATGTACCCATATGCCACAATATTTTCTTAAAAATAATTCCAATACTACAACCACACATAGCCTTCGACTCAACAACACTGAGTACAACAATAATAATAATAATACGGGAGTATGACAAGTAAATCAACACAAGAATTACGAAACACAATGAAACGAAAAAATGAGCTCATAATAAAAAACATAACAAGTAAAAGTGGTTTCAAATAAAAATAACTCGACGATGAGAGAGATAATATGTAACAACGATATCAAATAAGATTTAACTCAACAACAAGAGAGATGATATGTAACAAAGATATCAATTAAGAATAACTCAACAATAAGAGAGGTAAAACGTATCAACGATTTCAAATAAGGATAAATCACAATGGAAGAGATAACATGTAACAATGACTTCAAATAAGGATAAATCAACAATGGAAGAAATAATAAGTAACAACGACTTCAAATAAGGATAACTCAACTATGGAAGAGATAACATGTAACAATGACTCCAAATAAGAATAACTCAACTATGGAAGGGATAAACATGATAATAAAAGAGGCAACAACTTCAATTATAGCATATAAGAGTATATTTGGCAATAGAGGATAGAACGTGAACCAATCAACTTCTAATAAAGTATGTCAGGGTAAATCTAGAAATAGAGGATATAACATGATAAGGAAACTTCATTTTAATGTACATAAGAAACCTAACAATCCAAACTGGTCAAATTTTCACATATTAAGCTATGTACATACTCGTCACCTCGAGTACACGTCTTCCACGTAGTTCAAATAGTGTAAACAAACCAATCCCTACGGGGTAGTTCCCCCTCACAACGTTAGACAAGACACTTACCTCAAAAGCCCTCAATCAATACTCTAAAATAGCTTTTCCTTTACAATTCACCTCTGCTCGGCTCAAATCTAACTAAAATCGACTTAATAACATCAGTTACTGCAAGATAAATCAATTCCAATAAATAAAGATATAACCTTTACACAATTCCTCAAAAGTCAACCCCGGGTCCGTCTGGTCAAAATCTGGGTCCAAGGGTACATATTGACTAGTCATAACCCCACGAGTCCATACATGTGTTTTACTTCGATTCTCATAATTTTGATGTTAAATATCATATATAATCATGTAAAATAGTTGGAAATTGATCAAAATCACTTACCCAAAGATTGTAGATGAAACTCCCTCTTTCAAATTACCTCCTACCGAGTCTAGGATTCAAAAATATGAAAATGAGACCAAAGATCCCGTCCTTAGCTTTTATGTCTAGTCGCATGTGTCGCAATACGACCTGGGGTTCGCAAATGCGAATCCTGAAAATGCGAGAAAATGATCGCAAAAGCAAAGGTCCTCACACCCTTGCTATCATCGCAAATATGAATATCTGTTCGCAACTGCGAACTATGGAAATATCGCAAAAGCGACCTCTTGGTCACAAAAGTGATCCCTCCCCAGCCCAAGCTAGTATCTCCAATGCGATAGGGATTTCGTAAATTCAAACTCTTCAGGCCACAGTGCACTTCGCAAAAGCGAAGAAGAGCCCGCAAAAGCGATAGTCGCAAATGCGAGATCAGAAACACCAACAAATATCAGAACCTTCTATGAACTCTCTGGAACGCATTTGAAACTCACCCGAGCCCTCAGGGCTCCACACCAAACATCAACACAAATCTAAAAATATAACACGGACTCGCTCTCGCGAACAAATCATCAAAATAACATCCGAAATCGTGAATCGCCTCCAAATTACATGAAATTCATATGAAACTCAAGGACTCCTAAAAACTAAATCTCGCGTCTGGTTCCTATCAAATGAACTCGGAATGATTCCAAACGTTGCGGACAAGTTCCAAATAGCAAGACGGACCTATTCCAAGCCCCAAAATAGAAATCCAACTACAGCAGCTATGAAGTCAACCTACGGTCAAATGTCTGAACCTCAAGTTGCCAATTTTCGGCAAAACAACACAAATCAATCTACGGACCTCCGAGTTTGATTTCAGGCATACACCCAAGTATAAAATTACGATATAAACCTATCGTAGCCATCAAAATACTGGTCCAGTGTCGTTTCCACAAAAGTCAAACCCTTGTCAACATTTCAACTTAAGCTTCTAAAGTGAGAATCACTCATCCAAATACATCCTGAAATATCCGAGAATCAAATCCGACCATGCACACAAGTCATGTTATACAGTATGATGCCATTCAAGACTCCGAACCACTGAACGGATCGCTAAAGCTCAAAATGATCGGTTAGGTCATTAAATTCTCCCCTTCTTAAACAAGCATTCGTCCTCGAACATGCCAAGAGTCTTTCCCAAGCCATCGATTCACAGTATACACTCACCATACACATACCCACAGGTGATCCTCGTTCACCCTAATCCACATAGGCTTGACAACGTCATCTCAACTGGATATTATTACTTTTACTTATGCCGATAAGCCTTAGAATCAAATTTCCACATCCTCTAAGCACCCTTATATCACGCAAACACTTCGTAAAATCCTCAACTAGCCGCAACAGCTCATGCATACATCCACAAGATACAACCAGATGATGTAACACATCACACATATGCCCATAGCAACAACTCTAACCACAATAGCTGCCCATTACCAAGTCTGGTACCGGCAAACTGACTCATATCGACTAGAACCTTGATCCAGATCTTCGCAACATTGATAATGATGCAAGAAGTATGTGAGCTCATAACTACTCACTTGACTAACAAGCCCACCGCCACCTGGGCACACATATCGCAATCCCAATCCAACAAGCACAACTCAAATACTACTGAATATGAAAAGAGGAACACATGAAATAACTATCAAACAAGTCCAACAGGCACAACTCCCCTTCGATACCATATTGCGAATCCAATACGCAAGTAAGAAGCAAGACACTAGCAACAATCACAACAAATTTTACCCTAATATAACCTTGTTGCGGCACATGGCTAGGTACAAGCACACCTATCCACAAAAAACACCAGGACCCCGTACTCCACTCGGAATCACAAGTAAGATAAACATATCAGTAAATAAATCACTATACGAACTCAATCTCGTATAACCAAAACCACAAGACGTAATAGACTCCTATACCTGTAAAACACCCAAATCACAAGTCATGGCCAAACCACCTAGAAATCGCATCTAAACCTACGGTATTAACCAACAGAAAGTTCATCCAAGCCTCATGACCCCCAATAACAACCAACCTAGGATGATAGACATGGGCTATCACCATAGAATCCCTCAACTGGCAAGAACACATGAACAAAGCAAAATAATCACAAAACACAACCATATTTGAAGCAAGGTGGGATGAATCTTATCAATAAATGGGACCGGATCGAAATAACAAAAATGCATCTCTGTAGTCAACTAAAATCATACCTGTAATGACATCATCTGGTGCATCAGCCTCCGCCCAACCAGGAAGAGCATAACAATGGGTTCGGCCTCCCCCTCTAGGACCACCTCTACCCGTCTGGCCTCCGGCCCTGGCTTGTAGTGCAGGTATAGCAGCAGCTGGAGCGGATCTCATAGCCTGAAAACTCCACTGGGACACATCCATCTGGAGTCTGGGGCAATCTCTCACCATGTGGCTAGTATCCCTAAACTCAAAGAAACCTCTCCGCTGATGTGGCTGTGGAAGATGTCTGGTACCGGCACTCTGGGATCCATGGATATCTGAAACACTACGTGAACCCAGAAGTGCAAACTAAACTTGCTGAAACACAAAACCTCTACCATGATGCACCTTGCCTCACAAATAGGGATCGGTAGATCCTCCGGGTCTACGAGGCCTCTTAGCCTCCCTGTCCTCTCTCTCTTCTTGCCTCGCATACCCTCTAATTTATGAGTGATCTCTACCACCTGCTGAAATGGGACATCAATCTCCAACTCCCGAGCCATGCTGAATCGGATACCATAATTGAGCCCCTCAATGAACCTCCGGACTTGCTCTCTAATCCGTAGAAACCAAAGTAGGTGTGTGGCGGGACAACTCACTGAATCTGATGGCGTACTGATAAGAGGGGATTTTGACTATTTATTAGCGCCCTTTAACTTTCATTTTAGTCCAAAAGCATTTAATTTTGTTCCCGAAAACTAATGAAATATGCTTCATTTTAGGAATATTGAAAGATGAGCCCCCGAGATGAACTCCAACTCGAGAAGGACTAATCTGAACTCAAGGAAAAAAAAAAGACACAAAAGATCAGAAGTGCGGACCGAAATATCATCTGCAGCCGCAGGTTGTGAAGAAAAATTAGAGATTGGTGCAAAGTGTGGTCCGCACATGAGTTGTGCACCGCAGAAGCTGGGTCAGAGCAAAGTCCAGAGAACCTGCATTTCAAATCTACCAAAAGTGCGGACCACACAATTTTTGTGCTGCCGCAGAAGAAGAGTTTTGCGGCTGCAGTTACAATTGTGGGGACCGCAGAAGAGCAAAGTGCGGCTGTGGTTACAATTATGCAGACCGCAGAAGGAATGCATTGCGGCCGCGGTTCAGAATTATGCCGCCGTAGTTTTCTAATCCTGTCAAGTTGAAGATAAGTGCGGACCGCACATGGAATTGTGCGGCCACAAAACCTCCGAAAGGGCATGCTTGTCCAAAATTTTCAGCCCAGTATAAATAGACAAGTTTCACATTTTTAGGGCAATTGTTTGACGTTTGTTGCTACAGTAGACGGTTCCTTTTACCCTTTTTAGTAGTTTTTGCTATTTTGAGCTTTTTGAACATAGACTTTACCAATTTAATAGCAATATCGGTTTAATTATCATTCCTTCTCCTATTTCTTCCATTTTAAGTATGAGTAGCTAGATTTTCACTAGGGTTGTGACCTAACCCTAGTGTATAAACTTAATGGGTGTTTGATTTATTGCTTGTTTATGGTTGGGTGTTTATTACTTAGTCTTGTTCTTGCTTTTATTTGAAGAATTAATGGTTGCAAACATTAGTTCATGCCTATTTGACTTGGTCTCATTGAGAAAGAGAGACTTAGTCTAGGAAAACTTAGCTAGCAAGAAATTGGGTCAATCAAGAGACTGATAAACCCAATTTAAGGGTTGAACCTAGAGATAGTAAAATCCGACTTGAGCTTTTTATCAACCGTTTTGTTCAATACCCATTTGGACTTGACAAAGCTAAATTGGGCAAAATCACTCTCTAACCGAGAGGTATTGAGTGGGTAACCGAGTGTTAATAGCTATAATACACTCCGACCAATAAAACAAGTTTTAAAGTTTATAACCTATTAGGCACACACCTAGGCGAAGGTCATACCCCTATGTCTTTTACAACATTTGAAAAACAACAAAAACAATCTTCTAGTTTTATTTCTTAAATTGCAATAATAGTTTAGATTAAACTTTAAAACAACCAATTTTTGCGGAGGTGCAAATTTAGATATACAAACTCACACGCTAAGATATATACTACTAACTCCCAAACATATAGCTCTCTGCGGAATTCGACCCCGACTCTTGCTGGGTATTACTATTGCATCGACCGTTTTCATAACCTTGAATAGAGGAGTGAAATTGGATGAGATCACGTACTCTGATACAGTCATAGTGCCCTGATGCAACTGCTCGAACACTGTGCGCCACGCATCCCCAAGGGTCTGCGGAACAAACTTTGCCAAAAACATCTCTGAAAACTGAGTCCACTGGCCTACTTTCCTCATAAGCCTGCCACCACTAATATGCTGCTCTAGATAACTAAAACACAGTGAAAGTAACTCCGCTCGTCTCCACAATACCTATGGTGCGGAGAATACGGTGGTACTTCTCTAGAAAAATCTGCGCATCCTCAGTAGAGGCCATTATAAGTAGGAGGACGGTACTTCTTGAACCTCTCAACTCTCATCTACTCCTCATCAAATGCCCCTGGCCTGACCTCAAGCTGAACCGGAATAATACTATGTGCTGGCATAACACCCAGAACCTGAACAATGTGGACTCGCTTCTCTAGAGTACGGGAGGCGGGAGTCTGAGATCCTCCCCCGGTCTGTGAATTAGCTAGTGCAGCCAGAGTCAATCCTGCCTAAGCCATTGTACCAACACATGCTCAGGAAATGCGCTAACGTCTCCTGAAGTCCAAGGGTAGGAACAGGCGCCTTCGGTGCCTGTCCCCCAACCGGAGCTATTGGTGGCTCAGCAGTTGCTGCTCTAACAGGTGCTTTATCTGTAGCACGTGCTCCTCCTCGGCCTCTGCCTCTACCGCGGCCTCTAGCAACACCGGCTTAGGAGGAAGCGTCATTAGTAACTATAGCTCATGTCCTCACCATCTGTGAGAGAATAGAATGACAAAGGCTCAAACTCCAAAATCAATAAACTCGCACGAAAAGAATGAAAGAAGTGGAACTTTTCTAACAGTTCCGTACCGATCTGCAAGACTACTAAACTTGCTTATGACTCGTAACACCTATGAACCTAGAGCTCTAATACCAACTTTTCATGACCCAAATTCCCTCCTTAGGAGTCATGATGGCACCTAGTCTATAGGACTAGGTAAGCCTAGCACTTACTGAATTAATAACAAATTTTAACCCATCAACTATTAAACATAAACCAGAAATTTCTATACAAAGCCATCAACCCAAAGTACATATACAACATCTTAAAACCGGTAGTACAAGTCATAATCTCTGTAGAGTTCACTAAAAAAATCACTAAGTACAACTGTTTCAGAATAGAAATAAATAGTAAAAAGTAAAACTTCAGAAGGTGACTTCGAGGCCTGCGAACTCAACGGCAAGTATACCTTGAAGTCTCCACAACAGTGCTCGAGCAGCTATCTAATGACCAACGCACTCCGAGATACTTGGATCAGCACAAAAATGTGCAGTAAGTATAGCATGATTACACCACGGTGGTACCCAATATATCAAGACTAACCTCGGTGAAGTAGTGACAAGAAACAGTCAAGAAACCTACTTGACATAATAGCATGTACAAGTATGAATATAAAACTAACAGGGAACAATATCGATACAAGGCTAAACATGGTAAGAATAATATTACGATACTTGCAATAAAAACTAGAAACAATTAACAACAAGGAGCAAACAGTAAAGTGAGCAGCATACAGTTAAAGTATGGTGAAATCAAGTAAGGAAAAAGAAGTAACAACTCAACAAAACAACTGCTCTCACACAAGGTAGTATACAAGAATTTTTTTGAGGTACCACACCTTATAATCACAAATCACGGGTCCTAAATCATGAACCTTAATCACTCGGCATCTTGTGCCCACATTACTAATTTCAACCGCACGGACAACTCACGTGCCAATACCATTAATACCTCTTATCTTCACGGACAACTCACGTGCTAACAATAACAATATCCCATAGCCGCACGGATGACTCGCGTGTCCATAATACAACTCACGCACAGAAGGTAGGTATACAAGAATACATATAAATGATCAACAAACATCAAGGTTCATATTCTTGGATTGATATAAGTGATAGACTGGGTGTATGCTTGTGCAAGTGTTGTATCACAACTCGAGTCAACAAGTAAGGTCAGAGACACCGAATGGCACATTGGAAACAACACAACAATACTGTAATATGTATGACTTACACATGTTAGGCATACCACCAAACAAATATCATCAATAACAATGCCCCCAGCTCATCACAAATCATCCCCAATATAGCCCCCTTTATCTCGTCGCGTGCACAACAATAAAGTAAATGCCTGCCATGTCTCGCCACATGCGTACAATAAATATCACACCTTGTCTCGCCACATGTGCAAACCCAACATATATAGCTTCCCTTGTCACGCTGCATGTGCAAATATCAATGATAACAATAGCACGGACAACTCATGTGAAAACACCCTGACAATCCTCCCAACATTACCATGTGCGCCATAAACATAACAACATAATATAACATCTCGTACCACATGTACCCATATGTCACAATATTTCCTTAAAAACAATTCCAATGCTACAACCACACATAGCCTTCGACTGAATAACACTGAGTAAAATTATAACAACAACAACACGAGAGTACATCAAGTAAATCAACATAAGAATTACGAAACACAATGAAACAGAACGGTGAGCTCGCAATGAAGACATAACAAGTAAAAATAGTTTCAAATAAGAATAACTCAATGATGATAGAGATAATATGCAACAATGATATCAAATAAGATTTAACTCAACAATAAGAAAGATGATATGTAACAATGATATCAATCAATAATAACTCATCAATAAGAGAGGAAACATGTAACAATGATTTCAAATAAGGATAAATCACAATGGAAGAAATAACATGTAACAACGACTTTAAATAAGGATAAATCAACAATGGAAGAAATAATATATAACAACGACTTCAAATAATAATAACCAAACTATGGAAGGGATAATATGACAATAAAAGAGGCAACAACTTCAATTAAAGCGTATAAGAGTATATTTGGAAATAGAGGATAAAACCTTAACCAATCAACTTCTAATAAATCATGTAAGGGTAAATATAGTAATGGAGAATATAATATGATAATGCAACTTCATTTTAATGTACATAAGAAACCTAACAGTCTAAATCGGTCAAATTTTCACATATAAGCCATGTACACACTTGTCACCTCGGGCACACATTTTTCACATAGTTTAAATAGTGCAAACAAATCAATCCCTATAGGGTAGTTCCTCCCCACAATGTTAGACAAGATATTTACCTCAAAAGCCCTCAATCAATATTCTAAAATATCTTTTCCTTAACAATTCACCTCCACTCAGTTCAAATCTAACCAAAATCGACTTACTAACATCAATTAATGCAAGAGAAATCAATTTCAATAAATAAAGCTATAATCTTTATACAACTTCTCAAAAGTCATACAAAAGTCAACCCCGAGCTCGTCCGGTCAAAATCTGGTCCAAGGGTAGATTCTGACTACCCATAACCCCAACGAATTCATATATGTATTTTATTTCAAAATTCGAGTCCAAATAAACTCTTAAAACTCGAATTCTCATTTTTCAAAACACAGACAAAGTTTCTCAAAATTTCACTTTGAATCTCATAATTTTGATGTTAAATCTCATATATAATCATGTAAAATAGGTGAAAATTGATCAAAATCACTTACCCAAAGATTGTAGATGAAAATCCCTCTTCAAAATCGCCTCCTACCGAGTCTAGAGTTCCAAATATGAAAATGAGACCAAAAATCTTGTCCTCAACTTTTATGTCCAGTCGCAGGTGTCGCAAAATGCGACTATTTGCGAACCCCACAAATGCGAGAGAATGATCGCAAAAGTGAAAGTCCTCACACCCTACTGTCATCCAAATGCGATGATTTGTTCGCAATAAGGAACTATGGACATACCTCAAAAGCGATCCTTCCTCAGCCCAGGCCCATATCGCAAATGCAATAGGGAGTTTGCAAATGCAAACTCTTCAGGCCACAATGCACTTTGCAAAAGCGAAGAAGAGTCCGCAAATGCAATAGTCGCAAATGCGACATATTTCTCGAAAAATGTGAGATTAGAAACACCAGCAAATATCTGAACCTTCTATGAACTCTCTGGAATGCATCCGAAACTCACCCGAGCCCTCGCGGCTCTATACCAAACATCAACACAAGTCTAAAAACATAACACAAACTTGCTCTCGCAATCAAATCATCAAAATAACATCTGAAACCATGAAACTCAAGAACTCCTAAAAATTCAACTGCGCATCTGATTCCTATCAAATCAACTCGGAATGATGCGGACAAGATTCAAAAAGCAAGACGGGCCTATTCCAAAGTAACGACCCGACCGGTCGTTTTGAACATTTGCACTTCACTTGGTAGATTGAGGGCATGAGTAACACCGTATATGTATTATGACTTGTGTGAATCGTCATTTTTGGTGTTTAGGTTATTTGGAATTAATTTGAAGAAGGAATTTCATTAATGAAGCTTTAGGTTGGAAGAGTTGACCAAGTTTGACTTTTGTGAATTTGGCCCCGGAACAAAGTTTTGGGGGATCCTTTAGGTCCGGATGGTGATTCTGGACTGGGGCGTATGCCCGGATTTGCATTTGGATATTTCTAGAAGGATTCGGCGCTAATTGGGGAAAGTTGAAAATTTGAAGGTTTGGGAAGTTCATAAGTTTGACAGGGAGTTGAATTGTGGATATTGGATTCAAATTGAGTTTTCGGGAATTAGAATACCTTTTTATGTTATTTTTGACTTGTGTAAAAGAATTGGGTTTATTCCGAGTTGATTTGATATGTTTCGGCACGAGTTTTGAAAGTTGAAAGTTCAAAGTTCATTCAAGTTTGAATTGAGGTGTGATTCATCATTTCGATGTTGTTATGTGTGATTTAAGGCCTCGAGTAGGTCCGTACTATGTTATAGGACTTGTTGGTACATTCGGACGGGGACCCGAGGGGCTCGGGTGAGTTTCAGGCGAGATTCAGACCATTTCGTCGCATATTGCATTTGGCTAAGGTTGCTAGTTCTGTTGTTTCCGCATCTTCGGAAGAGTAGACGCAGATGCGAGTCCGCACATGCGCACAGTTGGTCATGGAAGCAAAAGAAGCTTGGCTGGGGATCATTGTAGATGCGGAGGAAGAGGCGCACATGCATGTGCACAGAAACGGAAGCTGTGATCGCAGAAGCGATTGAGTGCGCAGAAGCGTGTCTTGTATCACACCTGCGCTTGCGCAGAAGCATTGCATGTTGCGTAGGTATGGAAGAGAAGAATGATAGGGCTTTCCTCAGAAGCGGGAATTGTGTTGCAAACGCGACGTCGCAGAAGCGGCCCTTTGTTCACAAAAGCGAAAATGCTGGGCAGAAGCGGTATATCAAGGTTTTGGGTTCTTTTATCATATTTTGAGATGTGGGACTCAGATTGAGGCGATTTTGGAGGAAAACGTCATCACAAGTATTGGGGTAAGTGTTCTACACTTGGTTTTGATTTTATTTCATAAATCTATCCTCATTTTTGGCAATTGGTTGATGAATTTAAAAGAGAAATTGGGGGTGTTTTACTAAAGTTTCATAGAGCGAATGCTTGGGTTTTGAACATCGATTCGAAGTCAGATTTGAGTGAAACTAGTATGGTTGGATTCGTAATTGAATGGGTTGTCGGATTTTGTGAGTTTTGCCGGGTTCCAAAGTGCGGGCCCGGGTTGGACTTTTGGGATGCTTTTTGGGCTTTGATTAAAGATTCGACCTTTATCGATTGAGTTTGTTTTATTTGGCATTATTTGATGCATTTGAGTTGCTTTTAGCTAGTTTCGACCTGTTCGGAGGTCGGTACGCGTGAGATGGCATTTTTAGAGAATCATTTGGCTTGCTCTGGATTTGGCTTGTTCGAGGTAAGTAACACTTCTAAACTTGATGCTGAGGATATGAAACCCCAAATTGGTGATATGTGATTGATGTTGAGGTGATGCGTATGCTAGGAGACGGGCGTGTGGGCGTGCACCGTGTGAATTGTGATTTAGTCAATTCTATGGAACTGTGTAGCTATCTTCTCTGGATATTTTCACTGTACTCTATGTGTTGGAATACATGAGCTGTAATTCGTGCTAGAAATCATTCTTAGGCATATGTTGGTATTATTGGGACCCATTGAGGTCATTTCTGCTGTTGAATTATATGTCTAAAATGAAGTTTCGTACTCAGTCATATTTATTCATTGCATATTTTATCTCAGTCTTCCCCGGGCATAGATTTTGCCCAAATCATTTATATTTGGGGATGGATCTTCCCCCGGGATAATCGGCCTTATACAGTACTGAGTGACTGAGCATGTCGAGTGATTAAGCATGATGAGCAAAAGTGTGAGACGATAAGATTAAGTACTCTGAGAATGTGAGTACATGAGTTCATCATTGAGATACATTGCATTTGACATGCGTACTTGAGGTACATGCATAGAGATGCATTTCTTTCTGCTACCTGATTTTAGTGACATTCATGATTTCGCCTGCATAGTGACATGTAGGCATAGAGATGTACTTTCTTCATGCTATCAGAAAAATGAAACATCTTAATTATTGTTGAAAAGTTTTGGGAAAAATCACAGTTTTTTGTACAAACGTACTCATATTTTGGTCATTTCGGTAAAAGAATTAGGTTTTCACTCATATACTTGAAAAGCATGCCTATTTTTCTGGAACTGTGAACGAGTTGAGCATCTTATATCTGAGTATGTTTCTTGTACCTCTATCAGTGTGTTGTTACGAACTGTTGTTGGCTATTGGTGTTGGACTCTGACCTCTGTTCCAGCTCATTACTACTTTCAACCTAAGGTTAGATTTGCTACTTATTGAGTATATGAGATCGGTTGTACTCATACTACACTTCTGCACCATGCGTGCAACGTTAGAAGCTGATGTTGATGTGTTCGACGGGAGCTGGATTTGAAGATGTACCTGCATTCCGGTTATAGTTGCCTCTTGTTCATGGTAGCTCTAGATTTATGAATGATTTGTTCATGTATATTTCAAAGAGATGATGCACTTTATTTCATACCAGCTTTGTAAATTCTAAATCTTAGACGCTCATGATTTGTACTACCAGTCCTTGGGAAATGTATAAGATGCTGATATTTTCTTTTGCTTAATTGTCTTATTAAATTTCATTGGAATTGGATAGTTGTTAATTGGCTAACCTAGCAGGTTGGATTAGGTGCCATCACGACTTGGATTTTGGGTCGTGACAAGGTGGTATCAGAGCTCTAGATTCATAGGTTATACAAGTCATGAGCAAGTGTCTAGTAGAGTCTAGCGGATCGGTATGACGACGTACATACCTATCTTTGAGAGGCTACAATGCATTTAGGATAAACTTCCCATCTTTCTTTCCTTATCATGTGGTATTGATTCAACTTGAAGCGTAACTCTTTGAATTCCTTCCACGCATTCGTGTGCGCATGTGAGCGCTTGGTACGAGCTGTACTGTACATCGACGGCTTGTGATTCCATGGATGAGGTGCGAGACATGACTTTGGCGTGCTGATGATAGACCAGTCTAGAGGACTTGAGGCCAGGTTTTGACTATAGCTTGAGCACGAGGATTTCAGTTGTGTGAGTATATGCTCTTGGACTTATATGTCCGGTAGTGTCCATACGAGGGGAATTTATGGCTCGGTGAGTGGTTAGATGGCTACATGATGAAATATGATGTGACTGCAGGATGTGTTCAGATGGATTGAATGTGACGAGAAGAGTTTGCTTAAGATGTAAAAAGGACTATTGGGTGCTTGATTCCAGTATTGATATGGCCTATAGTCTCAGGTTATTTGTGTGTTGACGGATCTTTCATGTTGTTTAATTGAGGAACGAAGTAGATTTTCATGTCCTGTTGATGAGTTCAGACTCAGGAAGAGTGGGTGATTGCATAGTAGTTGTGGCTGTGAAAGGGTATAAAGAGATACCAGTTCGAGGCTGAGCAGGTGGGTATCTCTTACGCGGTAATCTACGGAGGTGTGATCCTTATAATGTTGTATGGAGAGTTTCCTTTCTACCAGCGGGGTATATATGTTGAGATTTGAATTTGAATTTGGTTGAGAAAGACCTGATAGGTAGTGGATATATGCGAGCTTAGTAGATGATTTGAGGTACTATATGGTTTATGTTATGTGAGCTTATGAAGGAACTAGTTGAATCTCCCTACGGTATTATGGCAGTAACACAGTATGGGTGGGATGATTTCATGCCCCAACCTCGGGGAGCACGACCGGCGTTCAACCGAGATAACCCGGCCGAGCAAGCCTACTTGATGCCTTCTACCTAACCTTGCCCATTAACAATATAAGAATCAGTACAAGTCATAGACAAGAGAAGTCAAGTGTTCCATATTCTTTTTTCATTACTCAAAAGAGATTCATTTATGATTTCCAAAATATTATAAGTTTATAGATATGATGAAAAAACATGTTTGCCAAAATACCAACACCTCCAGTTCAATTCCCAACATCAAACACCACCCACACTATGTCTAAGGATCCTCTAAGAACAACAAAAGAGTAATATGGAAGTGCCGGCGACAAGGCCCCGCCTATACCTCAAAACACAAAGTACAACATCAAGTGACATCGGGCCCGGAGTAGAGTAGGGCTCAACAAAACCTGCCAAATAGAGAGTGACTGCTAACGAGGACCAAAGTTGCCTTCTGATGAACCACCTGCATCCATTGAAGATGTAGCGCCCCCGACAAAAGGGACGTTAGTACATGTGGAATAGTACTAGTATGTAAAGCTAAATGTCCTCTTTTGAAATAGAATGCCAATATCAGAAGGGGAAACACCATGGAAGCAACAAGTAACAATCAATGATATCCAAAGGTCAAGTTAAAACATAATAATTTTCAAAATACGAAAATAATATATATTTTTGGTTGGGAGATCATTAGCACCGATATAACACCGTATTTTTAGCATGGATTCCGCTCACACTCGATCGGCTAGGCCATCTCCCCACGGACAATGTGGTTTGACATGTGATGCGAAAACAAGGTGTTACCAAGAGTAGTACCACCATGTGCGCAACACGACGCCCGATCTCCACCCGATCGGCTAGGCCGCCTTCCCACATATGTCATTCGGCTTGAATTTCCAATTCATAGCTAATATCAATCTCATTCCAAATAAGGGGAATAATCACAATCCATCATAATCCACCCCTACACCGACACGTGTAGTTTCGGGTGTGGTCCTTATGACCCACCCTTCCTCGGTTTGCTGAATATACTCCCACAAACATTTTTGTTTTTGCACACAAAGGTAATATAAATACAAATGTATTCACCTCATCATCTTTCACATTGTATAAACCTTCATTAGTATTTTCAACCACTTACAACAACAATATTTCCTTGGCTCTTTTGGCCATTCTCAAGATTCTTTGTTCATGGCACGACGACCGTATTTCATATTCCACGCTTTCTTTTTTTACTTTCAAGGATCACCATCAAACATCAACATATAGAATATTCCGGAAATCACAACTTTAAGTTCATTAGTCATGAAGGCTTTAAACACATAAGATCCCTTTTCAAAGTATGGAGCACAATGACTTATAATCACAACACAAGTTATAAATCACAAGCGAGTAATACACCGTACCTTTCTAAATACTTCTTCACAAAAGGGAAACTCACAATTTCAACTCTTGAGTATGTAAGAACTCAAATCACATTGGAAATATTTATAAAGGAGGGCATGGTGATTTACGATTTAAACATGACTTCATATCAAATGCACTAGCTAGAACAACCATGGCCACATTTTATATCTCACTCTCAGTTCTTTCCCTTTCAAGTATCTTTTATGGATCATCATTAATAAGAGAATTTGGGATTAAGGCCTTAAGCATAAATATGAACAATAGGGGTCTTAGACGCATTGAGTTTTCTTTCACAAATGGGCATAACAACATGCAATTTAAACATGATTTGAAATCATACTATCTCGACATATTGGTCACACTAGGATACATTCCCAACGGAGAACACAAGACGATAGGAGAATTTGGTGCACATTTTAGTATATATATCTCTCAACACAAGCTTACTTCGGAATAATCAAATAAAGAATAACTCGGAACACGGGAATTAGGAACTTGGGTCAACCGTACTTGAACTCACGGGCACATCATGGAATTCGATTCCAAGAGAGAAGGTTAGCCAACATACCTGAAATGCGCCCCTTAATAGTACTACGATGGTCCACCACACTAAACAACTTCAATCTACAACAATGTAACACATTTGTACCAATATTAGTAAGATTTTTATACTTTAAGTCATTTAGATTCTTTATCAAACATCTAATGTGCATATCTTTCTACAACCTCCTTCAAATGGAATTTCTTCACCAAACAACCACCTTCCATACTAATGATTCACCTTACCATCATCTCTAAGCCATCCACAACTTCCATTAGCACATGCATGCCCAACAATTCACACCTAAACCATCAATCTCATTAATAAAACCATTTAACAATCTTTATAACACCAACACAACCTAGGTTAGGAACTTATGGCTTCCAATCACCATCCCATAAGTCCTAACATATATTTCATACATAAATAATGACCATAGAGTAGTTAGGGATGGTAGACATACCTCTTGTAGTGAGACTCTTTAAAATCCCAATTGTAGTGTTCTTGATCAATTTGGGGGTTTGAACGGAAATCTACAGATCTACAAGATTAATCCTTGTTAATATAAGTGTGTAGGAGTAATAATCAACTCAAATACTCCAAAAACATTACCTTGGTTCTTGGGAGGGAAGTATAGGACGGATTCCCTTTGATAGAGCAAGCCCTAGCTCAAAGAAATGACTTAGCCACTCTCACTACCCAGTCTTGGGGTATTTATAGGGCTCCTACATGTTCGGACGCGCACTTGGATAAGTGAACGCGCATCTGGCCGAGCACACGAGGCAAGAACCACCCCCCCCCCATATGCGCGGCCGCGTATCTGGGCGCGTATATGGCACAAATCTGGTAAAATGGCCATAACTTTCTGTAGAAATATCCAAATGACGAACGATTTGATGCTTTGAAAACTAGACTCAAAAGACTTTAAATGGATAGGTATATCACCACCTAAGTCTTTACAATTATGGAGTGGCATTCATTTGAAGTCGGGTATTGTGCTAATTGAGTCATCCTTTCAATTTAATGTATCCAACTTGTTCCACACAAATTCTTGCCATTCACAAAACTCCTTAGTATGTTGCAACAGACCTTAAACATATATTTTCATTTCAAAAATGATGTGGTTCTAGCCCATAGGTTTCCTTTAATACTCGAATATGTTATCCTCAAATACCGCTGGCGCACTTTAAAATCTTAAATCATTAATAAATTTTATCGGGGCCTTATAGATGAGTTATCAGATGTTATATTCTATGGAATTGAGATAAATGGGGGAGTCTGCTATCGACGATTTGATTGCATGGCTACGTGTTGTATTGGTTTTGGTCCAAGTCATACTTGTGGATCGGTTGTGACTTGTAGAGGTTGAGATCGAGGATGACTCGAGTAAAGGAATTTCTGAATATGGGATATTTTACACTTTATGGGTATATGGGAATCATGGAATGATTTGAGTTTTAATTCGTGACGGATGTAGTGCACATAGTGTAGAAATTTACTCGGTTGCACTAACGCGGAGTCACTTCTTTGGGTGATGTTGTGCTAATGGGGCACAGGTCGTTCAGCCTGTTTGGTCGGTGCAGTTGATATTTGAGTAGGTTGGTTGACTCTTGAGAAAGTTCTAAAGGATTCAAGATTTTCATGTAGCAACTGAGAATTTTCAAGATTTGTATATGGCTAGGATATGAGAGTTACATTGGATGCTGTCGACACTCGCGGTATTTCTATATCATTATGGATTTTACATTTCGGTATCAAAAAGGTGAAGGAAAAGATTTTGGATACATGGAAGGTCTTTCCAGAGTGGGTGTCTCGATTGGGGTACTCTTGAGGTGCTTAAGAGGGAATACATCGGCTTATGGGCCTTAGGGCGGTGTGGTTTTATGCTAGGATCTCGTGGGGTGAGTTTTGGTTAAGGATCATGGTGTTCTAGCAAGGGAAGTGTCCATTTGAGGGTAATTCGGAAGAAAACTCAGAGAAATAGTACAGCTAGGGTTTGGCAACCTACGTGGCCTGGTTGAGTTAGAGAGGTGCAGTTCTGATGGCTTGGTTACGTATTAATGGGGTTCGAAGAGTTCTCGATGGCTTCTTCCACAATTTGAGATGGATATTTCCTACCGGCATGAGAAGCATGTTGCGTATTGTGATTTTCTCCTATATGGGATCAAACGAAAGGTTTCTGACTGATCGGGCATGTAATATGTTGGTTACTCAAAGTTGATTATGAGATCCTCTTATTTTTCATATGATGGCATGAATGATGCGGTGTGTTGTGTGGGATTAAGATTTGCGTGTGCAAGGTCACGATTCAGTTTTGAAAGGAAGGTCATAAATTCTTAGATGGTATGGATGGTTTTCGATGTTTGGATGGATGCTATAATTACTTGGTAGTTCCCGAGAAGGATGTGCATTTCAGAAGGCGCACTGTGTGTTGACTTACGGATGTTCATTTGTATTGCGTACTCGCCTGGTTGATCAACTGCTGATATTCAAATTTTTGCTATGTAGCACGAAAGAATTATAGAAGTATTCCTCGTGGGATGATTGTGTGTGATAGATGTGTTAGACATCCGGGCGGTGGACTTGGGAGCAGATATGGTGATTCGTGTGTTCTATAAATTTGGAGATTGGGAGTTCTCATAAGTAGATTGTTTCGTGGTTGTGGACTGTGAAGTTGTGGCCAAAGCTAGCCAGATGATAGCATTTGTTATGATTCAGTCATTGTAGACTTTCGGAGGGTTATTTATCTATTTGTGGATGATTAGAGTTGATTTGGGTCTATTGATAGGCCCAATGAGGATGTGTATTCTACACCGAGTCGGATTGGTTGACTTCGTATTGCTATTGTTGAGGGATATGCCATTCAGTTAGAGTGGAGCTTATTCGTGTTCTGATATGATCTATGTGTTGATCCTCTATGCTACGAGGGGTTGTGATTTGTTAGTTATATGCACATATGGTGCGGTTCTGTTTGGGCCTTATAGCGAAATTTGAGCGAAATGGCTATTGGGGTGCGTAATGGTTGACTGCGCCTTGGTTATAGCCTTTGTCCGGTTGTGATGTATGGTATTGTTTGCTTCTCGATGGTTATGGTCATGCACTTTTGGTACTAGGCGTCAAATTGTGCGTGGTTGCTGATTTTGAGCATTGTGGCTTGAGGTATTTCATGTGGACCAGTGTTTGGATGGGGTCACACATTGCAACTGGGATATGTGGGGATATGATCCTTGTGTTAGATTCGTGTGTCTTGGTTATACTATGTATGATGGGTTTGTAGCATTGCGGTTGTGGTGGTAATTGTTGAACTTGCGAGATAGTTGTCTCGTTTGAGTCATTTCCCATGATTGAGTACATTTGGATTGTTGCTTGTTGGTGCACGGATTTTGCGGGATGTATGGATGTGGCATGTCCCTAAAGTGTTTGTGTGATGAGATGAGGTCATTAGACCTAGGATGGATACTATTGGATTTGATTGCAGTATGTATGAAAGAATAATATCGAAAGTCGGCTTAGGATTTGTTTTAAGTTCTGTCAGACGAGAGGGAGGTCCAAGACTTGTTGATATAATAAAGTGGTTATGAGTTTCTGTGTGTTTCTTTCATCATCGGCAGTGTACTAAGGTTTTGAACGAGGTTTTATTTGATATGAGGTTTATTACCAGTATCGGGCTTGTTTTGAGCAATTATTGTGGTCAAATTTTATTGCTACAAATACGCGAGTTATGCGGTACATCATGTGATTACATCTTGGGTTATGGTTATGGTATGATACAGCTTGTTCATACTTATACAATGTGTAGATGCGAGATTCGGGTCTTATAAGAAATTTCGGATGTTGGAAATTGGATTATATGGTTTACGGGCAAAGGTTAAAGTAATGATCTTCAATATGTTGTGTTGTTGGGGCTATATGGAATAGGGTGACGTGGGATCACCCCTGGCTATGTGCATGGCAAGGTCACACGGCGGTTTGATGGCTTCGGAACAACTCTTGACACGTTCGAGGATGAACGTATATTTAAATGGGGGAGGATATAATGACCCGACCGGTCGCTTTGAGCATTTGCACTTCACTCGGTAGTTTGAGGGCATGAGTAGCACCATATGATGTATTATGACTTGTGTGAGTCGTCGGTTTTAGTTTTCAGGTTTTTCGGAGTTGATTTGGAAAAAGGAATTTCATTGATGAAGCTTTAAGTTGGAAGAGTTGACCAAGTTTGGCTTTTATGAATTTAACCGTGAAACAAAGTTTTGAGGGCTCCGTTAGGTCCTGATGGTGATTCTAGACTTGGGCGTATGCCCGAATTTGCATTTGGATATTTCTAGAAGGATTCGGTGCTAATTGGCGAAAATTAAAATTTGAAGGTTTGGAAAGTTATTAAGTTTGGCCGGGAGTTCACTTTGTGGATATCAAATACGGATTGAGGTTCTGGGAATTGGAATAGCTTCGTTATGTTATTTCGGACACGTGTGCAAAATTTGGGTTCATTCCGAGTTGATTTGATATGTTTCGGCACGTGTTTTGGAAGTTCAAAGTTCAAAGTTCAGTCAAGTTTGAATTGAGGTGATTCATTGTTTCGATATTGTTATGTGTGATTTGAGGCCTCGAATATGTCTGTACTATGTTATGGGACTTGTTGGAATATTCGAACGGGGACCCGATGGGCTTGGGTGAGTTTCGGACGAGGTTCGGACTATTTCGTCCCATGTTGCATTTGGCTAAGGCTACTGGTTCTGGTGTTTCTGCATCTATGGAAGAGTGGACGTAGATGCGAGTCCACAGATACAGACAGTTGGTCGCGGAAGCGAAAGAAACTTGGATGGGGATCATCGCAGATACGGAGGAAGAGGTGCACCTACTTGTGCGCAGAAGCGGAAGTTATGATCGCAGAAGCGGTTGAGTGCGCAGAAGCGGTTGAGTGTGCAGAAGCGTGTCTTATCTCGCACCTGCGCTTGCACAGAAGCGGTGCCTGTTGCGCAGGTGCAAAAGAGCAGAACTCCAGGGTTTTCCGCAGAAGCGGGAATTGTGTCGCAAACGCGACTCAGCAGAAGCGGCCCTTTGTTCGCAAAAGCGAAAATGCTGGGTAGAAGCTATATATCGAGGTTTTGGGTTCTTTTACCATATTTTGAGATGTGGGACTCGGATTGAAGCGATTTTGGAGGCAAATTTCATCACAACGATTGGGGTAAGTGTTCTACACTTGGTTTTGATTTTATTTCATGAATCTATCCTCATTTTGGCAATTGGTTTATGAATTTTAAAGATAAATTGAGGGGTTTTTGACTAAAGTTTCATAGAGCAAATTCCTGGGTTTTGAACATTGATTCAAAGTCGGATTTGAGTGAAACTAGTATGGTTGGACTCGTAATTGAATGGGTTGTCGGATTTTCTGAGTTTTTTCGGGTTCCAACGTGCGAGCCCGGGTTGGACCTTTGGAATGATTTTTGGGATTAAAGATTCGACCTTTATCGATTGAGTTTGTTTTCTTTGGCATTATTTGATGTATTTGAGTTGCTTTTAGCTAGTTTCGAGCCATTCGGAGGTCGGTACGCGCGAGATGGCATTTTTGGAGTATCGTTTGGCTTGCTCGGTATTGGATTTGGCTTGTTCGAGGTAAGTAACACTTCTAAACTTGGTGTTGAGGGTATGAAACTCTGAATTGCGTGTTATATGATTGATGTTGAGGTGACGCGCATGCTAAGGGACGGGCTGTGGGCGTGCACCGTGTGAATTGTGATTTAGCCGATTCCATGGAATTGTATAGCTATCTTCTCTGGATATTTTCATTGTACTCTATCTATTAGAATACCTGAGCTGTAATTCGTGCTAGATATCATGCTTAGGTATATGCTGGTATTATTGGGACTCATTGAGATCATTTCTGATGTTGAATTATATGTTTAAAATGGAGTTTTGTACTCAGTCATATTTATTCGTTACATATCATATCTCAGTCTTTATTGCTATTTATTAATACATCTTATCATCCATTTGGGCTAGTTTCATGACATTGTGAGCCCGAGAGACTAGAGAGTTTGATGACTGAGTGAGGTCGAGGGCCTGTTTGTGAGTGATATTTATGGGATGGGGCAGCACGCCGCAGCATGTTTTATTAATTTATGCCTGGATCTGGCTTATTATAGTGCTTGGGCTGAGGGAGCCCCTCCGGAGTCTGTACACACCCTCAGTGAGAGCAGTTAATTTATACTGAGGGATGGATCTTCCCTGGGCATGGATCTTGCCCGAATCATTTATATTTGAGGATGGATCTTCCCCTGGGCTGGATTGGCATATACAATTACTGTGTGACTGACTGCCAATTGATATATATATATATACATATATACATACATATATATATATATATATATATATATATATATATATATATATATATTTGGGCTGGATCTTCCCTAGGCTGGATTGGCCATATACAGTACTGAGTGACTGAGCATGTCGAGTGATTGAGCATGATGAGTGAAAAGTGTGAAGCAGTGAGATTGAGTACTCTTAGAGTGTGAGTACTTGAGTTCATCACTGAGATACATTGCATTTGACATGTGCACTTGAGATACATGCATAGAGATGCATTTCTTTCTGCTACCTGGTTTTGGTGACATTCATGATTTCACCTGCATATTGACATGTAGGCATAGAGATGTACTTTCTTCATGCTATCTAAAAAATGAAACATATTAATTATTGTTGAAATTTTTTGGGAAAAATCACAATTTTTTTTTATAAACCTACTCATATTTTGGTGATTTCGGTAAAAGAATTGGGTTTTCACTAATATACTTGAAAAGCATGCCTATTTTTCCGGAACTACGAACGAGTTGAGCATCTTATAGCTGAGTATGTTTCTTGTACCATTATTATTATGTTGTTATGAACTGTTGTTGGCTATTGGTGTTGGACATCGACCGCTGTTTCAGCTCGTCACTTCTTTCAACCTAAGGTTAGGTTTGTTACTTATTGAGTACATGGGGTCGGTTGTACTCATACTACACTTCTGCACCTTGCGTGCAGATATTGAATGTTGATGCTGTTGTGTTCGACGGGAGCTGAATTTGAAGATGTACCTGCATTCTGGTTATAGCTGCCTCTTGTTCATGGTAGCTCTAGACTTATGAAAGATATGTTCATGTATATTTCAAACAGTTTTGTAAATTCTAAATCTTAGACGTTCATGATATGTACTACCAGTCCTTGGGGAATGTATAAGATGCAAATATTCTCTTTTACTTAATTGTCTTATTAAATTTCATTGGATTTGGATAGTTGTTAATTGGCTTACCTAGCGGGTTGCGTCAGATGCCATCATGACTAGTTGGATTTTCTGTCGTGACATCCAAGTCCCAAAATAGAAATCCAACTACGATAGCTATGATGTCAACCTACGGCCAAACTTCTAAACCTCAAGTTGCCAATTTTCGGCAAAACAACACAAATCGACTTACGGACCTCCGAATTCGATTTCCGTCATATGCCCAAGTCCAAAATTACTATACGAACCTATCGGAGCTATCAAAATACCATTCCGAGATTTTTTCCACAAAAGTCAAACCTCGATCAACATTTTCAACTTAAGCTTCTAAAGTGAGAATCACTCATCCAAATACATCCCGAAATATCCGAAAATCAAATCCGACAAAGCACGCAAGTCATGTTACACAATATAAAATCATTCAACCCCCCGAACCACTGAACATATCGCTAAAACTCAAAACGATCTGTCGGATTATTACACTTAACTAGTTGTACCTCGTAAGACACCAATATATTTCATGTCATATTCAAGAAACAAAGGAACGAGCACTAGTACTCATATATTCTGTGATTACAAAATGGAAAAGTTTACTTGACCTTATTCTTCTCATGAGTCAAGTTTAATTCAATCTGATGGAGACATATTCAGTGGCAAGGCAAAGGGGGTGTCTTGTTCTTTGTGTTGATGCCATTCCAATTGAGATTTTGGTTGTCTTTTTCCTCTTTTGGTACCCATACGATGAAGACACCAAATGAACATAAATGGAGCCCGTAAACTCTACTGTATGACAATGATATGATCAATCATCCTAGTCTTTTCTTCTGTCATGAGCAGGAAAAGACTTTCCACCAATATGCAACATTTTACTCCTTCAGACCTAATTTATGTGGCAATATTCAGATTTTAAAAGTTAAATATTTTAATTTTAATCATTAATTCAAGCATAGAATAATTTATTTATTTTTTTGAAATAAAATTTTTATATTTGAAAATTATGTAAAAAATTCTATAAAATATTAATAATTAATAATTTAAAATATTTAAAAATTATATAAAAAATATGCTAAAAAGTCTCAGCTTAATTGTCAAAATAATACTACTTCATAAATTAAGAGGGAGTACTTCAAAATTTAGTGGAGACAATGTCCATTTCTTTTGGTGGGGCACACTAGTCCACCGCCTAGGCGGCCTTTGCGAAGCGTGAAGTCGGCATAGGAAACTACCTTGACGCAGGATAGCTAGAAGCCAGGAGTGTTCAAAATTTTAAAAAGTTAATTTTTTTCAATAAATTGGTGTACCTAATTTTTTAAATTAAACTATACTATATGTAACTAAACAATAAAAATATTTATAATAGAACTATAGTTTTATAAATTAAAATTAATTTAAAAAAGACAACAATAGAAAATTTAAATAAAAGTAAGCATAAGACCAAAGAAAAAAGAGAAAAAAAGGGTTTATAGTATGTAAAGAACTTTTGTTGAAGAAATTTTGGTAGAGCTTGCCTTTTAAGTATAAAATTTATTTTAACAAATAAATTTTAATTTAAACTACTTTCAAGATTAGTTGTTTGTTTCTACGCAAAATTCAAGTTTTAAGAGCTATTTATTAGGAATTATTTTAGAGAAAAAGAGCCAGATAGATTACATATGGTGGTCTCCCTTTAATTTCGAAAAAAAAATGGGCACATAAAAATTAAACAAAATGGGCAAATAAAAACTTTTAGACAGGGTTTAGAACCCTTGATCAACGCTGCACTTTAAACACCCCGGACCATTGGACTGTCTATTTTAACTACGAAAAAAAGATTTTTAAAAATATAATATATACCTATACAAAATAGTATTCAAACTATATATACAATATAATTTTTAAGCGAAATATATTCACTTGACCGCTCTTGGAATAGTGTGGCTATGCTACTGCCTTGACGAGCTTTCCTTATAAAAACAAATTGAGTTAATAGCATATTAGTCAATGATAAGCATATAATAAGTTAAATGCATAAATGTTCGGGCCTCCCCAGACTTGGATTTTTTTTCGTTAGTTCCCCCTTAAATTTCACATGGTCTTTAATACTCCCCTGAACTTGAAAATCTGATAATCTTGACCATCCTAGATGATGATGGGGCAAAGAGCGTGAATACACTCTCTTTGCGCGTGGGAGGGAAGAAAAACCGAAAAATTAGCTTCCAAATGGGTTTTTCTTTTCAAATATTAATTGCCACATAATCAAATATAATGATTTATTTGTTCCAATAATACATCTCGTTGTTTCTTCTTAACATACATTGCATATGTTTTTCCAATTATATTTATTTTGAAATACAATGAATATATGTTTCAACTGTGTATGTTTTATCTTTTTTTTCAGTTCAAATCTACAAAAATTAGTTGAAATTCTATTTATCTAGACCAAATAAAAAAGAAGATTTAGCCAAAGTAATGAAGTTAAAATGGTATATTTTCTACAAAAAGAAAAAAGTATAGTGTATTTTTATTTTTATTTTCATGTAATGACTATTTCTTTAAATTATGCATTTTTCTTTTTCGAGTCAAATTCGCAAATATTTAGTCTGAATTTACTATTCTTAGCTAAAAAGTTTATTTAGCCAATATATGAAGTTCGAACAACGTAATTTATTTTTAAAATGCAATGATAATATGTTCTAAATGTATATTCCTTCTTTTCTTGACCAACTATGTAAAAGTAACTTGATTAAAATATCTTTATCTTTAGTCAAAACAATTACAATCAAAATAATGTTGTTTCAAGTTTTTTTTTAATAATAGATTTGGCACGAAAAAGTAATTTAAATAGTTGGTAGACTTAAAAAGATAAAAATATATATTTTATTATAAAAAAATACCACATGGACAAAAAGAATCCATGTTGCAGCGTGTGTGTCACACTCACATGGATTGTCATCGTCCAGGATGATCGAGACTGTGAAATTGCTAAATTTATGAGGGTATTAAAGACCACGTGAAGTTTAAGGGAGAACTAAACAAAAATTGTCAAGTTCAGGGAATCCCGAACTATTCTGCCTAAGTTAAACGGATAAGAACTGAAATTTGTCACAGCCTATGTCTATAACATGTATGTATTGTCCGCTTTTTTTAGTCCAATAGACTGCACAAATTTATCCCTTAGGCTATACTACCATTATTCCCAAAAGTACATGTATAATGTGAATTTGAATTATGCTTTATACAACTATTCAATTTCTCTCCTAAGTCTGCTAATCTTTCAATTTTACCCGCCCTCCGTTATGGTGTCATATTCACCCTTTTTAGTAACTCAACGTCCTTGCGGGAGTTTGCCCTACCACTATACTTAGAGAGCACTAGGTTCGGATATCATATTTGTCACTTCTTTAGCATATGGCACATATTGTTTGCCTTGGCATAACAGAAGATCATGAATTTTTTTTCTATAGGCTATTTCATCATTGATCTCAAAAGTACGCGTCTCAGGCGAACTTATAATATGTCTTGAAAATTTTCTTTACTTTTCTCTCATATTCAAATATGGAATTCGCCAAAGGTATCATGTGCACCTCTTCTAAAGTTTGCCAATCTAGAAGCTTGTTAGTCCTTCTCTTTGACGCGCCTTTGTCACTAGCGTCATAATATAGTACTTGATCTTAGCCTAAAGACCGAGAAAAAGGTGCTGCGGCGACAGTGTTCAGTCAGCAAAGGCAATGACGGTGGGGGAGGAGGAGGGAGTATTGGCTCGGCGTTATGGACAGTGATTGAGACATTGGAAGTAAATTTAGGCGCTAACTAACGAATTAGCATAAATCTTTCATGTTTTGGATAAGGAATAAGCATGAAGATGGGATCATCAAGTATATATGGGTGTGTCTTGGGAAAGATTTTAATATGTCTACTTCAGTTTGTTTTTCTATCATTTGGATGATTGATGAATGCGTTAATTATGCAAAAATAATTAATGGATAAATACTGCAAGTAGTAACTAATTGCTCTGTTTTCCAACCGACAGAAGCAGAAGTGGTTTCAGGATTTTAACGCGATGAGACACTAGTATTTTGTTCAAATAATGTCCCCTAAAGGGTTTTTAGGGGTCGTTTGGTTGGAAAATAAGTTATCACATGATTAATTATTTCGGAATTGATTATTTCCGAATTGTTATTCCACTCTCACATAGAGATAAAAATGATATTACAATCCTGGGATAACTAATTCCTGGATTAGTTGTACCGTGATTTTATTCTAACAAACATAAAATAAATTCCTCTCAATTTAATTCCAAAATTAATTATCTCTTATTCCTCGAACCAAATGAACTCTTAATATTTAGGCCACCAAAATTTTAAATTAATTATTTTTAAGATATAAACCTAAACCTCTACAAAATTTCTACCGACATCGCAATGACCCTTCAAGACTACACATCGCAATGACCCTTCAACACTACACATAAGTTCGCCTCAGAAAGGTTCTATCACTCACGCATTAACTATTACGACCTAGGACCACTTGGTAGAAGATGACACATGTCACTAGTACTACTTCTAATTTAATAATTCTTAATATGCATTCCAAAATCTAAAATTCAAAACTGACATCCTTCCCGATCATTTTCCCCTAATTTTTAAGGATCCAAGGAAATCAGTGTTATTTTAAATTATAGAAATTTGATCCACTTGTGTGTGTTTGGAGTTTGCGTACGTGTAGATGTCTATTCACTAGAGGCTCTAGTAACGAGGTTACACTGCAAAGTATATTATGATCGGAGGCGGATGTAGCCTTTCGATTCCGGATTCAACTTAACACACATCTTTCGACATGAAGTGTCACGATCTCAATCTTTCATCCTAAAATATCGTGATGACATCTAATCTCTAATACTAAATAAGTCTAACATACATGAAGGAATAACATAAAAGAACTTCAATTTAAACCAACCGGCTATCATAAATAATTCCACAACACGACTGAATATAACTCTCAAAATCTGGTGAGACTGAGGCATAAGCTCTATACGAATATGCTGAATCAATCCCTAATACATCAGTATCTAAGTAAAGAGTACATGGAAGGAAAGAGACAAAAATAGAGGGTGATTTCGAGGCCTGCGAACGCCGGCAGATATACCTTGAAGTCTCCGATCCAAGCTCAACTAACGGATGCCTATGCTGGTATGAAGTACCTGGATCTGCACAAAAAGAGGTGCAGAAGCGTAATATGAGTACACCACAACGGCACCCAGTAAGTATCAAGCCTAACCTCGATAGAGTATTGACGAGGTCAGGTCAAGACACCTACTGGAATAAAGAACAAGTATAGTACAGTATAATACTGAAAACAATAGAAATGATACAATGAAGAAATATAACAAGAATAACTACACCAAAATTAAGGCAATAAAGACATCACGAAAGAAATACATAATAAGAATGCCAAGGAAACGATACAGACAAAACGCAAGTGATGTAAATGAAAGATACCAACAAGAATCACTACCGAGGTACCGTCTCGTAGTCTCCTTTCACAGTCAAAATCACATTTTTTCCTTATATCACCGTGAGATCCTTACATTTAGTTTTGAAAATTATTTTTCCCGAAATAGCTTCCCGTGTTTTATCCTACCTTATCACACCGCATGGCTTCAAGTAGTTCCCCTACTAGCAACACGCGTATCAAGCCCCACCTTATTTCACTGCATGCGTATCAACCCCTATCCTTATACCACCGCATGCGTATCAACATCACAGTATATCACAAATAGCACTTCAAGCGTCCAATATCGCAACTAGCCAAAGAAGTCAACAATAATAATGTTTCTACAGTAAATAGACCATGGCTTAACCACAATATGTATAAGAGTCTTAACAACAACAACTGGAAGTGAATAACTCAACAAGAATGGTGTTTCAACAATTTACAATTTTGCTTCAATGTGATCACGACTTTTACAACTTTAACACCAAAACTCAACAATAAGATATTCCAAGAAATAATGACTTCAAGTAAGGTAACCCAACAGTTAAATATTTAACAAGGAACGAGAAAACAATAACGCCAACAGAGCATGTAAAGGAAAATAACAAATAAGAGATGAGACAAGTATTGACAATGTCCAGTGAAGTATGTAAGGTTAGAGTAACAATTATGAATATAATATGTTATGGCAATTCAATTAAAGGAGTGAAAAGAATCTACATAGCTTAAACCGGTCAATTACCATATTTAGCCCATGTACCCACTTGTCACCTTGCATATACGGCTTTACGTAACACAATTAACACAAAATAACACCAAATCCTAAGGGGTGATTCCCCCACACCAAATTAGGAAAGATACTTACCTCAAAACACGCTAACGCAATCCACTAGTAAGCCTTTTTTGCAATTATCCAACTCCGAGCGACTTGAATCTAGCCAAAATAATACGTACCATAAGAAACTATTCCAAATAATAAAATTACATTCTTTAAGAAAATCAGAAAGTCAACTCAAATTGTCAATCCAGGGATCGCGTCTCAGAACCCGACCAAACATACAAAATCCGAACATCCATTCAATAACGAGTCCAACCATACTAAATTACTCAATTTCGATCTCAAATCGAACTTCAAATCCTCAAAATATAGTCTATGAAGTTTCACAAATTTTCTCCAATTTTTCCAACTCAAAACACCTATTAAATGATACAAATAATGATAGTTATCCGTCAGAAATAGCTGCATTCCATTGCAGGTTACTATAGAGGCATATAATTTTCCGGGTGTTAAGAAAGATATTGAGTCGAATAATAACCAAATCCGAGTTAGAATCACTTACCCTGATCAATTCCTTGAAAAACCCTCCCAAAATCGCCCAAAATCGAGCTCTCTAAGTCAAAGATGAAGAATGAAATAAAACCCTCATTTCTATCATTTTCTGCCCAGCAATGACTACTTTTGCGGAATATAGGCCGCTTCTGCGACTCCACATATGCGAAAAAACTATCACATATGCGGCTTCATATGGCTCAGCAAATTTTGCTTCTGGTGCACCAAGTGCATCTACTGACGCAAGGCGCTTCTACGCGTGCGCTCCTGCGAGCAACGATCGCACCTGCTCTCCCAAGTAAACAGGTCATATTCTGCTTCTGCGGAGAGAAATCCGCACCTGCGCGAGGCCCTCCGCACTTACGGACTCAGCTCACCCAACCCCATCTTGCACCTGCGACGACTCCCTCGCACCTACGGCAACTCCCACCACAGGTGCGATAACACCAGATTTCAGCTGATTCAGCAATCCTCTAAGTCCAAATTTGATCCCCATTTCAATCAGATTCACACTCGGGGCCCACGGACCCCGTCCGAATATACCAACAAGTTCCAAAACATATAACGAACCTACTATAAATCGCAACCCAATTGAAGCATATTGAAACCATGAACATCCAGTTTCCAAAACTAACGTTGATTTATACCAAAACCAACTCTGATTGACCTTAAATTTTGCATACAAGCCATAAAAGACACAAACGATCTATTTCAACTTCCGAAATCGGAATCCGACCCCGATATTAATAAAGTCAACTTCCGGTCAAACTTCTCATCATTCCAAAACTTCAACTTTCTAACTTTCACCAATTCAAGCCGAGACGATCTACGGACCTCCAAATCTATATTCCGGGCACGCTCTTAAGTCTAAAATCACCATATGGAGCTATCGAAACCATCAATACTCTATTTCGGGGGCGTTTACACAAAAGTCAAACTCTAGTCAACTCTTTCAACTTAAGCTTCCCAATTTGGGACTAAGTGTCCTATTTCACTTCGAAATTTATCTGAAACCAAAACAGACTACCCCGGCAAGTCACGTAACAAAAATATAACATAGAGGAGGCAATAAATAGAAAAACGAGGCTAAAATACTCAAAATTACCGACCGGATCGTTACATGAAGTGTGAATTTATATTTAAAAATCTACTAAAATCTTAAAAAATATTTTATTTGAACTCATAATTTTAACAACATAGCAAATTCAATAATAAAAATCTTAAAAGTTGAACTCATTAAATTTAAATTCTAGATCGCCTTTGATTATGATAGATATGTTTGCGATGGCTTTATAATGATATTCATTAATTTGTGAAAGATATATGACGATTTTATTCTTTTATCACAAAATTATCGAATTTGTGACTGCATCCTTCGATAAGTGTTGTTTTTTCTTCTAGTGATGGGAATGGTGGCATATCCCAAGCAGATTCAGCTGTACTACTAAACAAAGTGCTAGAAAGGGAATTTTCAGTGGATTCATTTATCATTTTCACAGTCAAAATCTGTCATATTCCTTCAAATATATACACACCCGTTTATAGCATTTATCTTTTTGGTGACCTTTCCACCATTTTAAGGGACAAAGAGAATAGTAAACCAATTCGTAGTACATCTAGCCACGATACCATGTTGAGTTTTGTACTGTTGGTATAAATGTGTTTTGTCTTATGCTTTTATATAAGTTATTAGCATTATTATTATTATTATTATTATTATTATTATTATTATTATGATGATGATGGTGGTGGTGGTGGTCCTCATCATTTTATTGGGTTATAGCAACTCGTTTGTCACTAGAAATGTTGAAAGTATAGAAAATAGTATCGAAATGATTCAGAGAGGGCAATTCGTAGCATCCTTGAAAAGCTCGTGTTGCCTTCAAGAAATTTAAGTGAAACTACTGGGAAAAAGATCTATTCTGCAAGACAAAGCAAAATGTGTTACAAGAATGGTTGGAATTCCTTTATCCTTAGTCAAATTTAGAAATTTGAGTTATGAGAATGAAAATATTTCAATAAAAAATGTTTTATCTTCTCAGTAGGTCATTCAATAAAAATTCAGATTAATCAAAATAAGTACCTCAAATGAATAACTAGCGTACTTAGAGCTCATTTGGTACGAGGAATAATTAATTTTGGAATTAAATTTGAGATGAGTTTATTTTACATTTGGTGGGATAAAATCGTGATATTATTAATCCCGAGATTAGTTATCCTGGGATTGTAGTATTTTTTATCCCCATGGAAGAGTGGGATAACTAATCTTGGAATAACCAATGCCGAGATAATTAATCATAATATAACTTGTTTCCCAATCAAACGATCCCTTAAGAGTCGTTTGATATGAGAGATAAACACAAATAATCCTGAGATAAAAATAAGTACCGCTTTATTATCCCTTTGTTTGGTTACTAATCCATGAATAAGTTATCACGAAATTAAAAATAGTACCGGAATAATTTATACCTCCCAGAGGGAGGATTAGTATAGGATAATTTATGCCTGCTAGAGGTAGAATAGTATAGTAATCTCGGAATAAAACAGTAAAATTAATAATCTCAAGACTAATGCAATATACCGAATACTCAATAAAAAATAATACTCTAAAATAATTAATACCAACATAATTAATCTCAATATAATTAATTTGAACATAACTTGCCTTCAAACCAAATGATCCCTGAAATACTAAATGACTAGAAGGCCGGCAAGAAGATTTATGCAGTTGCTTCATCGATCAAGTTAAACTTGTACCGTGTTTGTTTTTATCTTTTTACAATGGTGATGGCGATATGATTGAACAGCAAGATATGTTTTGAAAATACAGTTGCCAAGAATATCTTCAGTGGACCTTTGGATTTTGATAGACACTCTTCAAGGTGTACGAGTTTTAGCTTATTTGAATTAAGTTGTAAAATAGTATTTGAAATTTAAAATTATCTTTGGACATATATTTTTTTTTAAAAAGTGTTACAATTTTATGAGTGGGGAAGAAAATTTTGAAAATTTTGAAAAAGCTTTTTTTTTAAAATTCATTTTTAATTTCTATTTTTTTTTTGCTTAAAAACTTGCAAAAGTTCATGAGTAAACACATCTTTGAAAAAATATTTTTAAAAAAAAATTATGGACAAACGGGGACGAAAACACGTAATGCTTAGATTAGTTATACTTAAATTAATTATATTGGAGTTAATTATGCTGAGTTTAGTTATCGGGGTATTATTTCTTATTGATTGTTTGATATGTTGTATTAATCCTATGTTGTCAATTTTACTACTCTATCCTGAATAATTTTTTCTGGGATTACTACCACCATCTGGCAGGTATAAGTTATTCCGGTACTATTTTTAATTCTGAAATAACTTATCTTAAAATTAATAACTAAATAAAAAATATAATAAGACAATATTAAATTTTTATTCAAAAACTATATTTTGCTTGTCGATCGTACCAAATGATCACTCAGTTCAATCTTCCAACACCCACTTTGAGAAGATTTCTTCGCTTGATTGGTAACTGCTTATTTTACCAATTATTCACATTTCCTAGCTTTTTAGGCTCTTCTGATTAGAGATCAGTAAAAAATAATACAAAAAGTTTACAAATAATACACATGATTTTATTTCTAGAATTATATTTTTTTCTATTCAAAATGTGATCGATTATAGGATATCAGTTGCTCCTTTCTTTCCCAAGCAAAAGAATTTTGAGAATAAGTGAACGCAGCTAGGCCATTTTGCCCACGTAGCCCAGAAAGCCCAATGTTTACCGATAATTTTTATAAGAGAAATGTATAATTTTAGTCGCTACAAAAAATAATAACTGATAATATCTATATATATATATATATATATATATATATATATATATACACACACACACACACACTCTTTTTGGCTAGAAAATATAATTAGTTTCGATCGACCGACCAATTTTATGTTTTGCTCTAGTTATAACATGATTTGCGTCTCAGACAAAAAAACATGGGCTTCTAATTTTTGGTAGTTCTATTGAAGAGTTAACTTAAATAGTCGTTCATTCAATCACTTAAACTAAAAATTGCCGGTTGATATATAATATATGATAATTCATGCATAATATACGTATACTCATGTATAATGAATATATATTGTGTATATTGGCTAGAAAAAATAAATATCGAATTCGATTAGCTATTTGTGTAAAGATCCCTTAGAATTATCTGATGGGCTATTGGAGCTGGGCAGATTGACTGGAAAGCGTTCTTGATCTTGCATAATCATAAGCCCAGTGTCATGACGCAAAGACTCCCAATATAGCAATATCTGAACCCTTACTTTCCTAATTCGTAGTTCCTCAGATATTACAGATTTAATAAAGCACGTAATAGGATACGGTTAATGGTCAATGATTCAAACCCTTAATAGATTAGCAAATTTATCGTGGCATGTAAGCAATTTAATAGCTGTCATGATCCAACTCCTTGTTTTGAGTATTTATACTTTCTTGCTTGATTTGGAACTTCCTACATATTTTTATCAAATACTTAGGCTTGTATGCGTGTTTGGTTTAAGCCTCGATAAGCTGGGGACGTGTTTGGCACCATTGCATGTAATTAGTGAGCTTAAGAAGCTTCAATTTGAGTAATTGAAAACAGTGACGGACTCAAAAAATTTTATAAGCGGAGTCGAATACTATTATAAAGTCATAATACAACCATAGTAAAGTCGACATCGTGCATCATTTTTAAGCCTTTTCCCCTTCTTTTTAAGCATTTCGACTAAGATATATCAATGTTAATGTCATCGCTTAAGAAAAGAGAATTATAAATATCAAATTTAAATTTTATCAAAAACAATTAGATTTTGATAAATTTTACTTTCAAATATACTCTTATATTTTTTTTTCTTTAAATTTGTTAAACACTAACATACTTTAAAAAATCTAATAATTTCTTAAGGAAATAACAAAAGCAAATTCTTTACATATAAATAATGAACTAATAAAGTAACTAAAAAGAAAAGATAACTACAACGTAATCAAAACTAACAAAGTGTAATAGAAGGAAAAAAGTTGTATAGCAATCGAATAATTTTACTGTAGCATAAATAAAATTAAAAATAAACAAAAGTTAAAGTATCCTAAAACTAACAAATGTGTTTCAGCAAATTCTGCCGCAAAACAAAATCAACAAATTCTTAGGCAATATATATTATATTATCGAATTAGTAATCCACATACGTGGGCTTATTTTTTTATTTGTTCAAATAAAAAGAAATCAAATTTCACAGGGTTCTTCTGGATTTACTACTGAACTAAAGAAAGTTGATAAACTAATAAAGAAATATATGGGTTGATTTTCAAGCCTTTGGTTTACAAAGACCCTGTAAGGGAATTTTTGATAAGGAATAAGACGGTTGCAGGATAACTTTCTTAAAGAAAGGGTACGACCAAGCCATCAGATTCGATCTCGGAACTTCCTGGACTTGTTAAACCCGCTTGACCGTTGCTCCACAACCAATCTCATAATGAGTCAATAAAGTCTGTTGCGGCGTGCAGCCCGATCCCGTAAATGTCACTCACAACCGGCCCTCAGGCCCTAACTCAGTCATCAATCTCTCCAGTCTCTCGGGCTCACAAACCTCATGTCAATCAGCCCAAATAATGATAACATGATGTAACAATAAATGATAACAGAGATTGAGATATAGCATGCAAATGAATGAATATGACTAAGTATATAGTTGCAATTTCAGCAAATAACTCAACAACAGAGATGACCTCAATGGGTCCCAACAGAATAAGCATTTAGCCTAAACATGATTTTTAAAATGATTCACAACTCATATGATCAAACAAGTAGGGAGAACATGGAGGTAACAAGGTATAACAGCAAAATAATATGTTCACAGTCTAATAGTCAACTAGCATCGGGATTTTCCCGGTGCACGCCCACACACTCGCTACCTAGCATGTGCGTCACCTTAATGCATTCGTATAACATAGTCCCTAGGGTTAAATACCCTCAAATCCAAGTTTAGATAAGTTACTTATCTTGGACAAGCCGAATCAAATACTGAGCAAGTTAAACAATACTCTAGAAATGCCATCCCGCGCGTAACTACCTCTGAACGGTTTGAAACTAACCAAAAGCAACTCAAAAACATCAAATAATGCTAAAGGAAACGATCCTAATCAATAAAGGTTGAATCTTTAATTAAAAGCTCAAAGTCAACCAAAAAGTCAAACCCAGGCCCGCACCTCAGAACCCGACAAAACTCACAAAATCCGACAAACCATTCAATTACGAGTCCAACCAAAACTAATTTCACTTAAATCCGACTCCGAATCGGTGTTCAAAACTCAATAAATTACTTTAGAAATGTTTAGACAAAATCCCCCAATTTCTCTTTTGAAATCATCAATCAAATGCTAAAAAAGAAGATGGAATCTCGGAATAAAATCAATGCCGAGTAGAAAATACTTACCTCATTCCATATGGTAAAAATCGCTCAAATCCAAGCTCCATAGATCAAGATATGATAAAATGTCCAAAACCTTCGAAATAGAGTTCTTATAAGCACTGTCTAGGAGAACCCTTTGCGAACACGAAAAAACCATCGCATTCGCGATGAACAAAACGAACTGCCACCAAAAATGCCTTATGTATTCGCGATGCTTTCCACTCGAACGCGATCCCCAAAGATGCCACACAATTTGAACGCGGCCCACGTCTCGTGGACGCGAAGAAGAGTGCTCCAACTCCCAGCTCAGTATCGCGAACGCGACTACCCAAAAGCGAACACGAAGCTCAAGTACCACATACACCGCAAATGCGACTCAACACTTGCAAACGCGAAGAGATAAAATAGATCAATCCAAATCCTTATTCGCGATCGCGATGACTCCCATACGAACGCGATTCACTGCAGACATCAGTAAAAACCAGCAATTCAAAATGAGAGGAAATGGTCCGAAAGCGATTCGAAACTCACCCCGAGCCCCTCGGGACCCTATCCGAACATACCAACCAATCCCATAACATAACACAGATTACTCGAGGCCTCAAATCACGCATAACAACCTCAAAATCATGAACCGCACCTCAAATCGAACTTAAGAAACTTTTGAACTTTCAACTTCCAAAACTCGTGCTGAACCTTATCAAATCAACTCGGAATGACTTCAAATTTTGCACATAATTCCTAAATGACATAACAAAGCAATTTAAATTTTTGGAAGCACAATCTGAACCCCATATCATCAAGGTCAACTCCAGATCAAACTTATGAACATTTCAAACCTTCAAATTCTCAACTCTCGCCAAATAGCGCCGAAACCTTCTAGAAGCACCCAAGTGAGAATCGAGCATACACTCAAGTCCAAAATTGCCATCCGGACCTAACGAAACCACAAAAAAATTTATTTCGAGGTCAAATACACAAAATTCAAACTTGGTCAACTATTCCAACTTAAGCTTCCTAGTTGAGAATTATTCTTCCAAGTCAATCCCGAAATACCTAAAAATCAAAACGGATGATACACGCAAGTCATAATACATGATATGAAACTACTCAAGACTTCAAACAGCTGAACAGAATGCAAATGCTCAAAACGACCGGCCGGCTCATTAGAATGACGTCTTCAAAATTATGTTTATGGTTGGTTTTAATCCCGAGTGGTTTAGAGGTATTTCGACAATATTGCATGAAAATTGAAACTTTAAAGACTCTTTAAGTTGAATTATCTTGTTGTTTTGATTAGTAGCATTTCTCCTCGTCTTTCGAGCCTTTGAATTCAAAATAGTTTGGAGGTTCTCAGGAGGCTCGGGTGAGTCTCACCATATTTGGAGAAGATTGCATAATATTGAAAAGAGAGTTGCTAGTGTAAGTGTCCAGGGCACCATGGACTGAAACCGGAAGCTTGAAACTTTCAATTTCAGGGTATCGTGGAATGGTAACAGTAGCACTGAAATCAGATTTCATCCAAATATAAAGGGGGTCTATCTTGTGAGTTTTATTTCATTTTCATCATTTAGAAGACTTTGGAGCTCGGTTTTGGAGGTAAACCTAGATCTTCATCTACAAACTTGGGGCAAGTAATTCTAACTTGAATTTGAGTTTATATCAAGAATCTATCACTAGATGTACCTTAAAAATATGGACTGAAGGTAAAATCAAGTGAAATTTTGAAGAAAACCTAGGATCACCTAAGTGATGATTTAAGCTAGTAAATGACATCAGATTTGGATTTTGATTGCATATTTGGATTTCTTAACCTATGGCTAAATAGTTCATGAACATTGTTTAGAGTTTTGACCAAGTTGACCGGAACTAATATTTGTGTTGACCAAAAGTTTACTTTGAGTTATAAGCTTCCTAAAATAATGAGAATAACTCTATTAGACTAATTTGGACCCATTATTTATGAATTTGAATAGATTGAAGCCATTGTAGGTTATTTGAACAAGGTTTGTATTTTAAGTGAAGGTTCAAGTTGAGATTTGCCATATTCGAGGCAAGCTAGACTTTAACTCTTAGTTTAATTTGTTTGCTTTTCTTTAAAAGCATGCTATTTATGTTGCTTATATGAATTTAATAAAAAAAGGTTAAAATTACTCCTATCTTTTGCAAATAGTTTAAAATACCTCCATTTATTTTTGATCCAAAATTACCCTTCTCGTTATTTCTACTGCTAAAACTACCCTTCAATTTAACGGCAACAAATGTGGGCTCTACTTTTAATATGTTGTAGCATTTTGTTGGGACATGTGGCTCCTAATTTTACTTCATGCATAAGGGTATAATATACCTGCCTTTATTATTTGGCCCTTATTTTTTTTTTCCTTTACTTTTTTTCTTTCTCTTTCTTCCTTTTCACCCAACACACCCACTGCCGCCCACCTAACCCCACCCCTCTTCTTCTCCCAGCCTTGAAACGAAAATCAGCAAGGATGGCAGCTTCTTTAATTCAATCCACTCTTCTTCTTCATTATTTTCAGTTCACTTCTCTCATGTTTCACTACACAAACCACTGACATATCACCACCATCGCTATTGCAATCCCTCTTATTCAAGTGATAAATTAATCAAAATAGAAAATAGCATAGTAAATATCACGAGTATATAAATCACTAAAAAACCTTGAAAAAGAAAACAACAAAAGGAAAGAATAAGACATTCAAATTCATAGTTAAAATCCTTTTTTTGCACCAATTGAAAGAATTCAAAAAGTCATACAACAAAGAAGTGAATATGTTTACCAATCAGTAATGTATAGGGTTTTGAGCACCATTTCAGAATTAGCCAATTTGAATATCAATTAAACTAGATAAAGGTAAAATGCCTACATTTAAGCTTAAAAAATCGTGCTTATCCAGGAAAAAGGAATCAAATTTCAAACGTCGCCCTTTGGATTCATAAAATTTCTAAATCATTTGTCGAATCATTAATTTTGGTATTAATTTTAAGGAGAAATAGAAGGGGAGGAGGGGGGTAAGGTGGATGGGAGTGGGTGTGTTGGGTGATAAGGAAAAAAGAGAAAGAGAAAAAATAAAGAAAAAAAGAAAATAATGAAGCGGGTCATCGGTCAAATAATATGACAAATATATTATACTCATATATATAAGTAAAATCAGGAGCCACGTGACCCAATAAATGCTGTCAATACATTAAACGTGGGACCCATATGTTATAACCCATATTTGTACGTGTTAGATTACACCGTAAGATAGTCTACCTTGGTTCGAGAAGGGAATTACCTTTGAGACAATAAGAGTTTAGTCCTATTGGTCCTAAACAATGCAAAGGTGTATAAGGGCGGTTAACAAGTATTAGAGGATAAACGAGTTAAGGATGTTGTAACTCGCGTTTTTGGGAAAATCGAGAGGTGTTTAACATCACCAAGAGGTCATGTTTTAAGGTATTTGGATGATGTTTCATAAGTCTTGAATTCGAAAGAGTTATGAAACAAAAGTCGACGAAAGTTGTCCTAACTTAGGTTCACAATTTTACTTAAACGTTAGGTCAAATGTTTCTGCGATTTTCTCCCAATTTACAAGGAATTACGGAGTGATATACCTACCAAATTAAAGGTCTATGAGTCTAGTTTCCAATGCTTCAAACCTTTTGTCAATACGATCTCGGGGTATTGAGATAATTGCATTTCCGTAGAACTGCGTAGGCTGGTAGGTGACAAGTAGGTGCATCACCTACTTGCCAAAATTAAGGGCAAAAATTTAAAAGCCCCAAGTCGGTTAAGAGAGGGCTTTTAAAAGCTTCTAAAGCCAGTTAATTCACTATTATTTCACAGCCTCAAAAACGAAAAGAACCCCTACAACCCCTCCCCAAAATAATCCCAAACAAACCCTAATCGATTTTTCCCTCTTTCAAGTTCTAGTTGAAGGTAAACCCTAGAGTTTGAGGAACCAAAGCAAGGGCTGAGTTATCTAACAAGCAAGGTGAGTTTACTGCTCGATTTAATACATGTTTTCTACTGTTAAGTCTTGGTAAGTCGTTCTATGTGTGTAAGAACTCACGGGACGG
>MCJB01016326.1:0-49759 GCA_002018475.1 Nicotiana obtusifolia
AGTGCCTTAGCAAAGTCGCGCACTCCAATAGTGCACGGAATAGTAAATGCTCTCGGGTCCTTTTTCTTCTGGATTGGATTTGTAGCAATGATAGAGCTAACCCGGTGGGTCATATTCACCACCTCATTCTTGGTGGTTCTCTTCTTTGTGATCAGATCCTTTAGATACTTGGCAAACCCCGGCATTTCTTGGAAAGCCTCCAAGAATGGTATATTCACTGATAGCTGTTTGAGAATGTCATAGAACTTCTCAAACTTGCTGTCGTCAACTCTTCTCGCAAGTCTCTGAGGGAAAGGAGGAGGGGGTCTAGGAATTGGCGGAAGAATGTTTGATGTTTCTTCTGCCTTGTCCTTTATCCCTTCTTGGGTCTTATCTCGGTTTGGCACAACTTCTGGATTTTTGTTTACATCAGCAATATTAGGTTTTTAGACTTCAGCCCCTTTTTGAAGTTCTTCCACATCAACTGCTTGCTCATCTCTTCCTTGCAATGTCTTACCACTCCTAGTAGTGATAGCCATAATATGGGAAGTTGGGCCACTTCCACTCCCCTTTGGATTTGCAATCGTATCACTAGGAAGTGTTCCCTTCTGCGTGGATATTGCTCACGAGAAAGATCTCTCATTTGCAATTCCAGCTTTTGAATGGCCGCAGTGTGAGAGCCAACCAATTCAGTCATGTTCTTCATGGAATTATCAGACTTTTCTTGATTTTGTAATATTCTTTCAAGCATGCTCTCTAATTTAGACTCACTAGAGGATCCCTGATTCGAATACTGACCCTTTGGAGGAACATAAAGGTTGGAACTTCGATTTGAAAAATTATTATTGTTGTTCCAGTTTTCTTGGTTAGATCCACTTTGGTCATTGCGCCATTGATGGTGACCTTGCCCTTGCGGGTTTGGTCTCCATTGATTCTGCGAGCCTTGACCTTGGTAGTTCTGCCTTTGATACCCACCTTGAGAATTATTAACATAATTTGCCTCTTCATAATCATCACCTTGCACCGGCTGCACATTCTCAACTACGTTGACTTTCTTCTTTTGGTTTTCCGTGAAAAGCTTTGTCAACACATTGACATTTGTAGCAAGTTCTGCAATTAGTTGGTCTCGTTCTTGATTTTCCTTGATCAAGTTATTCATAGAAGGAGACCCAATTGTAATACCACCTGTTGTATCCTCAGAATGCCAATCTTGATTGTGTTTTGCCATTTTATCCAAGATCTGAGTTACTCTAGCGAAGGTTTTATCCATGAAAGATCCAGCAGCAGCATTCTTCGCTATTGATTGGTTCATAGGGTCCAAACCCATGTAGAATTTTTCCAGCAAAATGGAATCGGGAAAGCCATGGTTTGGAGACCTCACCAAATACAACTTGAAGCGATCCCACGCTTCATGTAGTTGTTCACCAGGTAGTTGCTTAAAGAAGAATATCTTGTCTCTGAGCTCAGATTTCTTGCTTTGTGGAAACCACTTTGACAATAATGCCCGGACAAGTTCAGGCCATGAACGGATGGAATTCAGAGGAAGATTTTGAAGCCATTTCCTCGCATCTCCAGCTAACGAATACTTAATGCATCTCAGCCTTAATGCATCGTTAGAGACATTGTTTTGCTTGTGCATCGCACAAACACCCAAGAAATTCCTGAGGTGCTGCGTTGGATCGTCATCAGTGGAGTTTTTGAAGAATCCTTCCGCTTTCAACATCAAAATTAGTCCATGTTCTACCTTGAACGTAGCATCACCTATAGCCGGAGGTACTATAGCGTTTGTATCCTCTATATATTCTTCAATATCAGCAAAAGGATTTTCTTCCTGCTCCACCTCCACATCATCTTCATGGTCCGCCATATCTTCCTGTCTACAACAACCAAAACAAACAGCGTGTAATCAAGTGGAATTAGACGTATAGTAAAGTATACACTAATTAGAAATTTCAAGACCGTATTCCCCGGCAACGGCGCCAAAATTTGATTCTCTCAAATTACACCTTAATAATAGTGTAAGCGATCGATGTCAAATATAGTAACCCAACAAGGTTGGGGTCGAATCCCACAGGGAATAGGTGTGAAACTATTGTCTAATTAATGTAATACTTGACTAAGTCGTAATTCTATCAAGTACGTCAAATAGAATAAAGAAGTGTTGAATATATAAGAAAACGAAAACTGAAAACTAATTTTTATATTATGAATCTTAAAAATATGAATGTAAGAGACCAAGGTTGTGTCCCCCTTAATGTAGTAGAATGTTCTTGATGTTAATATTGAATTCCTTTCTTGATATGCAATTGATGTTTAATATACTATCCAATATTTCCCAATATTTGGATAATGTATCCTCTCTACGATTCTCCCGAATACAAAAGAGTCGATCTTAATAACAACCAACTAAGCGCCAAATTAAAACCTACTTATTCCTAAGCGGTTTTATTAAACAAGGTTTAAAGCCTTGAGTTTTTGTTATTTATTTCTACCCAACTCTATCTCCCTTTTCCAAGATAAATTAGAGTTAATTGGCATTCGTTAATGTTTGCAACCACTAACGATTAATTGAAGAACAAGAAATAAATAAATCAAGATTCCTTCGGAATTGGATTCAATATCAAAATCTCAACACATTCTACCCATCTAGGGTTCACAACCTCAGCGTTTGAGTTTAGCTACACATGCTGATAATTAAAGAATAAGGAAGAGTAATTGATATCATCTTACAAAAACAGAGGGTTTTCGATCACCAAAAGCTTCTAAGAATTCAAAATAGTCAGTGGCCGTACTTTTTACTCTAAGTTCTGACAAGAATACCTTCACAAAACCCTATAAAACCTATTTATAGAAGCCCAAAACCCGAGGCGAATGTCGGTCAGCTTTGCCCTTGTTGAAATAATGCAGATCGCATTTCTGTCGCAGAACAGAAATGTGGACCGCAAATCATCATCATCCGTCGCAAACTCCACCAGAAAATTTTGCTCCCATCGCGTTTTAATTCGCGGTTCGCATGTTGATTATGCGATCTCAATATGCGATCGCATTCTCCACTCTAATTTTCACCCAAAACTCTATTTGTGTTTGCGATTGCACCTGGCTATTTTGCGGTTCGCATTCCTGTTTTGCGGTCGCAAATTCTCGACATGAAGATTGGCCTAGAGTTCTGTCCTGAAATGCGACCTGCCTGTGGAATATGCGGTTCGCATTTTCAGTTTGCGACCGCATACTTCTACTCGCGATGCTCTTAACTTCTCTTCTCGTTTTCAGCTAACTTTTTGACTCTTTTCTGTTCTTCTGGGTCTTGACACTTGTTATTCTGCAAATACACTAAAGTTACATAAGTATCATGAGAATTAGCAAGTAAAACAAGTTAAACTTTAAGCAAATAGCATCAAAATGTGCCGAAATTACCCGGCTCATCAATATACGGGCCTCTCCAATTAGGGGCGAACTTTCCTTTTGCTTCTTGATGATGGGGAAGAATTCGTCTTAAAACGAGTTGCCCCACTTCAAAATTTCTGGGCCGTACTTTCTTATTGTAAGCACGAGCCATTCTTTGCTGGTATAATTGCCTATGGCAGACTGCGGCCATCCGCTTTTAATCGATCAGGGTTAGTTGTTCCAGGCGAGTTTTGACCCACTCACTATCTTCAATTTCAACTTCGACAATGATCCGAAGGGAAGGAATTTCAACTTCCGCAGGTATCACGGCTTCAGTGCCGTAAACCAAAAGATATAGGGTAGCTCTGATTGATGTACGCACAGTGGTGCGGTACCCCAACAATGCAAACGACAACTTTTCATGCCATTGCCTGGAACTTTGAATCATTTTCCTCAAAATCTTTTTGATGTTCTTATTTGCTGCTTCCACGGCACCATTGGCTTTGGGCCGATATGGAGTAGAGTTCCTATGCGTTATTTTGAATTGTTCGCATATTTCACTCGTCAAATGACTATTCAGATTTGCAGCATTATCTGTGATGATGGTCGCAGGGATACCAAAACGGCATATAAGATTAGAATGCACGAGATCCACCACAACTTTCTTAGTAACAGATTTGAGGGTGATTGCTTCAACCCATTTCATGAAGTAATCGATGGCAACCAATATGAATCTGTGCCCATTTGAGGCTTTTGGCTCGATCGGCCCTATGACATCCATGCCGCAGGCAACAAATGGCCAAGGTGATGACATGGGATGTAGTTCTGTGGGAGGTGCATGAATCGAATCACCGTGTACCTGACACTGATGGCATTTTCGAACAAAGCTAAAACAGTATTTTTCCATGGTCATCCAGTAATAGCCCGCTCGGAGGATTTTCTTTGCCAAGACATATCCGTTCATGTGGGGTCCGCACACTCCTGCGTGCACTTCATGCATGATTTTTCCAGCCTCTTCGGCATCAACACATCTTAGCAAATTGAGATCCGGAGTCCTTTTGTATAGGATATCAGCACTTAAAAAGAAACCACCTGCCTGTCGTCTGATGGTTCTCTTTTGGTCTCCGCTGGCTTGATCCAGGTATTCTTTAGTTTTCAGAAACCTCGTAATGTCATGATACCATGGTTGAACACTTGTTTCTGCTTCAACCGTGTTATAATAACCATGCCTTTTGCGGATCTGGATCTCCAGAGGATCAATGTGGGCATTGCCTGAGTATCGCAGTATCGAGGCCAAAGTAGCCAGTGCATCAGCTAATTCGTTGTGACAACGTGGGATGTATCTGAACTGCATTGATTCGAATCGTCTGCTCAGATCTTCCACATGTTGTCTATATAAAATAAGCTTGACGTCTCGGGTCTCCCATTCTCCTTGGGCTTGTCGGATAATCAAATCCGAGTCTCCCATGATTAACAATTGTTCAACATCTTGGGCGATTGCCATATTCATACCCATAATGCAAGCTTCATACTCGGCCGTGTTGTTTGTGCAGAAAAACCGAAGCCTGGCTGTGGCCGGATAATGCTGACCATCAGGTGAGATCAAGATTGCCCCAATCCCAACACCTTTTGCGTTTACCGCTCCATCGAATAACATTTTCCAAGTGTTGGTGTCTTTGGATATTACCTCAATTGAATTTACCTCCTCGTCCAGGAAGTAAGTGTTCAAAGGTTGGTATTCATCATCAACCCGGTTTTCATCCAGATAGTCTGCTAATGCCTGGGCTTTCATTGTCGTGCGGGTGACATAGACTATGTCAAATTCTGTGAGCAGGATTTGCAACTTTGCTAACCTCCCAGTGGGCATCGGCTTCTGGAATATGTACTTTAGCGGATCCAACCTGGTTATGAGGTATGTAGTGTATGCTTGCAAGTAATGCCTCAGTTTTTTAGCGACCCAAGTTAAAGCATAGCAAGTTCTTTCCAGCAGAGTATACTTGGCTTCATAGCTGATGAATTTCTTGCTCAGGTAGTAAATGGCCTGTTCTTTTCTTCCGGTCACATCATGTTACCCAAGGACACAGCCAAAAGAATTCTCCAGGACTGCCAGATACAAGAACAGAGGTCTCCCTGGCTCAGGTGGGACCAACACTGGCGGATTTGACAGATACGTTTTGATTTTGTCAAAAGCTTCTTGGCATTCGTCTGTCCATTTAATGGCCGCATCTTTCTTTAATAACCGGAATATGGGTTCACATGTAGAAGTCAGCTGAGTAATGAACCGGCTAATATAGTTCAATCTTCCCAACAAGCTCATGACGTCTTTCTTGGTTTTGGGAGGGGGTAGATCCCGAATAGATTTTATCTTGGTTGGGTCTAGCTCAATGCCTCTTCGACTGACTATGAAACCCAAGAGCTTGCCAGATGGGACTCTGAATGCACATTTGGCTGGATTCAGCTTCAAATCGTACTTGCGCAGCCGCTCGAAGAATTTTCTCAGATCTCGGACATGATCCTCCTTAGTTTTAGATTTGATGATCACATCATCCACATACACTTCTATTTCTTGATGCATCATGTCATGGAAAATGGTAGTCATGGCCCTCATATATGTTGCCCCGGCGTTTTCAGTCCGAGCGGCATGACCCTGTAACAATATGTGCCCCAAGGTGTGGTGAATGCTGTCTTTTCAGCGTCTTCTTTGTCCATCAACACCTGGTGATATCCTGCATAACAATCCACAAAGGACTGTATCTCATGTTTGGCACAATTATTAACCAGGATATGGATGTTTGGCAAAGGGAAGTTGTCCTTGGGACTTGCTTTGTTTAAATCTCTATAGTCCACACACACTCGGGTTTTCCCGTCTTTCTTTGGCACTGGGACTACATTGGCTAGCCACGTGGTGTACTGAACTACCCGGATCACTCCTGCTTTCAGCTGCTTTGTGATCTCTTCTTTGATCTTGTCACTGATATCAGTTTTGAACTTTCTTTGCTTTTGCTGAAAAGGGGGATAATCAGGGTACGTCGGCAATTTATGAACCACCATGTCAACACTGAGCCCTGGCATGTCATCGTATGACCAAGCAAACACATCTTTGAACTCAAACAGGAGTTGGATTAATGCATCTCGAGTTTTTTCATCTGTGTGAATGCTTATCTTAGTTTCTCTGATTTCGTTAGGACTACCCAAATTAACTGGCTCGGTATCATTTAAGTACGGCTTAGGTTTATTCTCAAATTGTTCCAATTCTCGATTTATTTCCTTAAAGGCCTCTTCTTCATTATATTCCGGTTCTTGATTCATTACATCACAATTAGACAGCGTGTTTGGATCTGGGCATGAAGTTCGCAAGCATGTCATGTTATTTAAAGCCGCATTATTAGAATTGAAAAAAAGAAAGAAAAATAAAATAACAAAATCCGAATCGAGGAATGATGAAATATTGATTTCATTTCATTGAATTTTAAGATAACAGGGTTTACATTTGGAATTAAAAGACAAGAAAGTAAAAACAAAACGAAACATCCGAGTTACACCCTGGAATAACTCGTGATGCAGAAAAGGTGGCAAGACAAATCTACCAGGACTCCCACCTGATTGGGAAGGGCGTAGCCTTCCAATTTTGCAGTTTGGCATTAGGTCCCATGTACAGCACCTCAGCGGTGCCTGAGCCTTCCCCTTGCTGAACCATGTGGGTTTCATATAACATCTGTTTTATAGCCCCACAGATTTCCTCAATTTCTTCAGCCGTGAATGCTTCATCTTCCTCCTCGTCACTGTATTTAGGCTTGACGAATGTTTTGTACAGAGGCAGGATTGGCTTAGTCAAAACCCAACCATCATTCTTCCTCTTCTTTGCCCATTTGAAATCGGCTGGCGTGGGTCGGAAACCTAACCCGAAGAATCCTTCGCTAGCAGTCGAGGTTATAGGCTCAGTTGTTCCCTGCAGTGATCTCCCGAGCCCTTTCCCAGGTTGGTAGCCATGTCTGATCATTTCTTTAGCTACCATTATGATGCGTTTGATAGGAAGGGTTGAGGGCAAGGGTTTCCCTCTTCACACTGGTCTGCGACCACAATTTCAGAAGCTTGATAGATTATACGTTCACTTCCTTCCTTTGCTTCGAGGCATGGGACCTATGGATCGCGATAAATTGATTGTTCATCCTCTCCATGAACCACAATCTCCTGGTTTTCATATTCAAATTTGACCATTTGGTGGAGAGTGGAGGGCACGGCTACTGCCGCATGGATCCATGGTCGTCCCAAGAGGAAATTGTAAGAAGTGTCCATATCCAGGACCTGAAAGGCTATTTTGAAATCGACCGGTCCAATAGTCAGGACCAGATCGATTTCTCCATTAGTATCTCTTTTCAAGCCATAGAAAGCACGTACGCACACATCATTAGGCCTGATTTTCTTTGTTCAGATTTCCATGCGCTGCAGGGTTGAGAGCGGGCAAATATCTACCCCAGAACCTCCATCCAGCATGACTCTTTTTACATAGTATCCTTCACATTTGACTGTGAGATGAAGGGCTTTATTGTGGGCGGTCCCTTCCGGGGGCAGATCATTTTTGCTGAAGGAAACTTGATGGGTTGCAAAGAATCTTTCCGCCATCCTTTCTAGTTGCTCTACTGTAGTTTCAATAGGCACATAGGCTTCATTGAGGGTTTTGATCAAAACCTTCTGATGCTCGGTTGAGCTCATTAACAGAGAAAGAAGAGAGACTTGATCGGGAGACTTCCGAAGTTGATCAATTACTTCGTAGTCTGCTATTTTCATCTTCTGGAAAAATGCCTCCGCCTCTTCGGGGCTTACCGGTTTCTTGGATGGGAAGAATTTCGTTGTAGCATGGTTTACTTCCCCCAAATTGAGATATCTTTTAGCTGGGCTGTCTACCGAGATTTCCCCCGAGATTTCTTTGCCTTTGTATGTCACTACTGTCTTGCTGTAGTTCCAAGGCACGGCAGTGGGATCCGTCATGGGCCTTTGTGGCGCGCGACCGATAACCACAGGCTCATTCAGCCTAGGTGGACATACCGGTCCCCGAACCACACAGGTCCCCTTTTGCACATATATTTGAGCCTTTGTCTTGTTTAATTCAAATCTCTCGGGAGGGCTTAGTAGCTTTTGTTCTTTCTTGTGCCCTCGGAGGACATAAAGAACAGCATCTTTGGATGGCAATGACCCGATTTCAACCTTTGACTTCTCTTCCGCCTTTGGAGGAACACTTTTGCTCTTCTTCTCTGTTCTGTCCTGTTTTGGGACAGCTTTTGGTTTTGTTTCTGTGTCGCCTATGGTAGTGATAGCTTTTAAGGCTAGGTCGAATTCACTGTCTTCACAGATCATTCCAATAACCAGCTCGTTGTTGTGAGTCGGTAGTGGATTATTGGTCACATTAGGGATATCCTCATCCCTCAGCACTATTCTTTTTTGCTCAATTAAATCTTCCACCGCTTTTTTCAACGTCCAACAGTTCTCCATATCATGCCCTTCTGCCCCGGAATGATACGCACATCGGGTGCCCCTTTGGTAGGAGGGTGATTCTGGGTTTTGCCTATTTGGGGGAACAGGCTGAAGTAGACCCATTTGAACCAACTTCGGGAATAAACTTGAATATGATTCACCAATGGGTGTGAAGTTTTTTCTCGGTGGCTCTCGGGCACGGAAGTTATTTTGTGGGGGTCGAGGATTGTAGTAGGCTTGGTACGGAGGTTGATTTCTGGGAGGCGGAGCTCTATTTTGGTTAAACTACCGTTGGACCCTGCCATATGGCTGGGCATTCATTACTGCATATGGTGGATGAGGATAGGCTATATCTTCATGGGGGTAGTAGTGCTGTGGGGCCCTTCCAGAGAAGAGAGGTCTGGATGGCCGAGGCTTTCTTGTACTTGAAGTAGCCATTGACGACTCCTCTTTCTTCTTTCGGTTGGCTAACCCTCCAGACCCGCCTTGAATGGCTTGGGAGGTGGCTTTGATTGCGGATTGACTCAAAATCTGTCCTGTTTTTAGCCCGTTCTCGACCATTTCTCCGATTTTTATGGCTTCAACAAATGGCTTTCCCATCGCGGACATCATATTCTGATAATACTCAGCCTCTTGGGCCTGAAGGAAAACCGTGACCATTTCAACTTCGTCCATGGGAGGTTTCACTCTCGATGCCTACTTACGCCATTTGACGACGTACTCCCTGAAACTTTCTGTGGCTTTCTTCTTTAAGTTTGCTGGGGAATTTCGGTCCATAGCAATATCAATATTGTACTGGAATTGTCGGACAAAATCTCTTTCCAAATTATCCCAAGTATGCCAACGGGATATTTCCTGATCCATGTACCACTCGGAAGCGATACCTACTGAGCTTTCCCCAAAATAAGCCATGAGAAGCTCTTCTTTTCCGCCCGCTCCTCTCAGCTGATTGCAGTATTTTTTGAGGTGAGCGATAGGATCCCCGTGCCCATCATATTTCTCAAACTTCGGGGTTTTGAAACCCACCGGTAGATGCACATGAGGAAACATACACAGGTCAGCGTACGATACACTTTTCTGCCCACTCAGACCTTGTATGTTTTTGAGGCTTTGCTCGAGACTACTCATCTTTCTAGCCATCTCATCCTGCTCAGGAGTTTTTACATTTGTCTCCTGTCCTGAGGCGAATTCATATCTGGGTATCTGGGGATAAGCCGTTGCAGCAAACTGAGCTGATTCCATCGGAAAAGGCTGTGCCTGATATGTAAAAGGGGAAGGATTGAAGCTCGGCCAGGGCAAGGCGGGTTGTGTCGTGGCTGAACACAGCGGTGCCGTAAATATGTTTGACGCCGCACCAGAATTTGATGCCTGGGGGCGATCTTCGGAGGGTGTTCCCACAAAATTGGCTGTGATGGTGGGGTATCCCAATGGGTAGCTTATTGGGATGTTGGTAGTCCCACTGGCCCTAGGAAAGAGTTCAGGAAATCCGGAAATTGCACTCGATGGTTCTTTTCCGTTCGTCCAGGCGTCCCACATTTCCATCATGCGGAGACACAATAGTGTGTTTTCTTCGGCAGCTGCCGGTTTTGGAACCACGATGCCTGAGATTGGATTTTCCTCTGCGATAGGAACTGTTGGCAAAGTTATCTCAAAAGCCATTTCAACACTACCCTTTGATCTGGTGAAGTATGGATGAGACGCCAGGTTACCACAAAACCAATCACCGATATAGCAAAAACCTATACTTAACAGCAAACCGGTTAGTTTTGGAAAAATAACAGATAGGTAATCGCACGTTGGGGTGTGATGCACCTAAGCAGTTAAATGTTATATGTTTCATCCCAGCTTTGCCTACTTCCCTCAAGAGTTGTTTTTCCTTCGTTTCCCGATTTTCACTTTTTCTTTCCATCCCGTTCTTGCTCTCTTTTTCCCTTTTTCGTTGATCATTTTTTCATTTTTTTTAATAATGGGGGTTGCGTAATTCTGAAAAATAAAAAAAATATAAAAATAAAGAAATAATTTTTGGGAATTTTCGATTTCCATTAACAAAATACTTCTATTACAGACTCAATTCTTAAAGAAAAACTACAACAGACTTGAAGCAATTCTTGAAATAAATAAAGAAAATAAAATACAGATTGTAGGAATACATTAAGGCTTCAGTTCCTGGGGCCCGTGGGACATCGTTCGGTCTGGCCACGGGCCTCTGTGTAAGATCCCCTTGGAGCTGCTCCAAATCACTCATTATCTGGCGGACAAATATCATTACCGCGGCAAAGAAAGTGGTTTGAGTCATATCTTCGCATGCTTGGCATTTTGCGATAATATATACGGCAATGGCCCTGACCTTTTCTTGGAAAATACCTTTCTCTTGAAGCAAGCGCCCTATTTGTTGATCTCGGGCTTTTAGCACCTGAATGTCGCGACGGCTCTGATTCTATATCTGTTGCAAATCATGTTCCATTCGAGCCATCAAATCATAGAAATGCTCTCTGTCAGATACAATCATGGGCGCAAGGATGCTCTTGGCCTAGGTGAATAAAGCGCTGACAATCCCAGCTATCCGGATATCAATGTGTCCGTCTTTTATGGGAATACCAGGAGACCTAGAAATGCTACCATGAAAGCGAAGCACCTGTGTTCTTCCCATTTCAATCGGTTTCCTTTACTACAGGTCTTGCTTTCTGGATTGTTAAAGCCCCATGTATGCCCGTAGCGCTGATATATGAATTGCCAGGTAGAAAAGCCGTTTGCCAGATCTGGGTTTTGGACCCCTCTACTTATTTTCAACATATATAGGAATTTATGTGGAGTGACGGCTCTTGGAGCAACCAGATACCCATGCCTCAACGGTATTTCATTTTTTCCAATATACCCGGTTATTTCCTCCAAGGTGGGTGTCAGCTCGAAGTCCGAGAAATGAAAGACATTATGTGCTGGGTCCCAGAATGTAACTAAAGCCTTTATGAGATCTCCTCTGGGCCTGATTGCCAGCAAGTCAGGGAGACCACCCAAATACCGTTTAACCATATTCTGCCCTGATTCACCCAAATCTGTCCACCACATGTGCAGCACCAAAGGAATTTTGATCAATATCTCCATTGATAATTTTTTATTCATTCTCGTTCTGCACATTTAAATTAAGGCTATTGATTTAAAACTAGCGAAAATTTTCAAAAAGAGTCAATCTTGCACATATTTTAAGCAAACGGCTACTTTTGCAAATACGGCCCTTCAGCACTTCAAAAGGAAAGATTTTAAGGATGTGCTTGCTAGGTAGCCAAATATTAAAGTGGGTGGTCGTTTTTGCAAAAACAGCCTTCCGGCGTCCTTTCGGAGATATTTGGGCTATTTATGCAAAGACGACACTACCTAACCACTTTCATTTTTATTTTTGAAACTTCCTAAAATAAAGTATTTAAAAGAAGAGAGGGTATTTCTAGATTTTATTTTTTTTTGGAAATTTTTTTTTTTATGTTTTTTTTTAAATCTTTTATTTATTCGAAAGAAAAACTATTTTGGGAATTTTTCAAAAGTAAAAATAATATTTTGATTGAATTTTTTTTAATCTTATCAAGGAAGAGAGAAAATTTTTCATTACCCCGACTTCCTAAGATTTTGTTTATTATCAGAAAATCAAGAAAATATTTTTTTTGAGCAAAATATTTTTGGTTTCTTTTTTTTTTTCGTTTTCTATATTTTCCTTATTTTTCAAAAATTTCGGCAAAGTTTCCACTTATTTTGAATACCATTTTTTTTTTTTTTTGAGAAATGCGTAAGCGACTCTCAATTTTCTAATACCTCAACTTCGTCATTTCATTTTTTCCGATTTTATTTTAATAGCCGGTCAACACGCGAACTGAGGTGAAATAACGCACAAGTAGCTCGTAAATTATGTATCAAGATGGTCTTTGATTCCGGGGTCACCTGTCCTAGACGGACCCAACCCCTGTGTTGAGTCCCCTAAGTCAAATGCATATGATGTAAATAAACGTTCCTACTAGGGATCAGGCATGAGGTTATGTTATTCTAAGTTGAAGACCTGGGTATTGTTCTAGACTTGTGTACCTGAGCGGACAACTCGAGCCGAGGAGGGGGCTACGTACAGGGCACCGAAAGGCCACCCGGCTTTGTAACTTGTCCAGCCTCTTTCTTATTTATGGTATGACACTAACAGAATAGGGAGTCACGGCCAGCGTGCACATCCCCGAAGATGAGAAGAGAAGGGTTTGCAACAGTTTTATATACAGTTCAAATAATATCAAAGCGGTAAACAGCGGCATTTAGCACATTGGGCTCAACATGTAATAAAATCAGATAATAATAAAGCCAAACATAACAATTATTCTAAGCTCGAATTCTTGAACCCTGAACCAGAGATTCTGGGTTCGATTCCCAGCAGAGTCGCCAGAGCTGTCACACCTCCTTTTCGTACACCCCCGAGGAGTATAAAAGAGTTTTTCCAATTAAAGTGATATTATTCGAAATGGGATTATTTAATTAATTTTCAGAATCTCCACTTGGAATGTTTAATTGGTGTTCCAAGTCACCGGCTTTTTATCCCAAATCGAGGAAAAATTTCGACTTTCCTTATGAAGTCTGCGAACTAGAAATTCTAAGCAAGGAATTCTGTTAACCCAAGGGAAGGTGTTAGGCACCCTCGGATTCCGTGGTTCTAGCACGGTCGCTCAACTGTTATAATCGGCTTATTATCTGATTTTAATACATGTCTCTAGCCTATGGTATATTTAACTTTAACCGCTTTTGTGATTATTGGAGAATTGCAATATTAATTAAAATATGTCACGGACCACGTCACATAAATGCACCTGTGATCCATACCACGTTTTAATTTAACGTTGAAATTTGGATTTAGGTCACATAAATGCGCACCCGAGTTTAGGAAATTGAGTTATTAAAATAACGTGCCTAAAGCAACTACGCGTTGTTTTTTTTTTTAAAAACTTTTCGAGGGCCATGAAATTCACTGAATACCACGCCTCGATTTTCTAAGGATTTTTTGTATTTATTAGTGAGGGCCATGCATTTTGAAATTTTATTTGGCGTGGCGCACCTCAGATTATTTGAACGCTTTTCTTATTTGAATTTATTAAAATCGAGCCACCTAAAAGGCACCCTCGAAATTGGCATTGTTACTATGTCACGGGAACCGTACCCATAGTCACAATGTTATTAATCATGCCTAAAAGCAAGTTACGAAAGTTAAGGCGTTTGAGACGTAATTATTCTTATCTTGTAATTAGCTATTAAGAGGGCCATCGATGATCGTTACTAACCACATGGCTCACCTCCGTTAATTATGCAAATCTTTATACTTAAAGTTGTTACCACTAAATCTATTTGTTTAAAGCCATTTGGATGTCCATTTATAAAAAAGCTAACAGTCTATTCGGTTTTGCACTAAACAGCAGCCCACTTGGGCTCCCCACTGTTTTAATCACAGGCCCATAACAAGCCTTTCAGAATCAGTTCAATTATAAGCATAGCCACTAATTTCATAAAACAAACATATTCTGAATTTACATTAATTTCGAGAGATAGCCATATTTGAATTTTTTACTAATTCTAGAAATAGTCATGTTTTAAGTTTAAACACCAAATTTCAGAAATGGCCTTGTTTCGAACTGAACAGGTTTCAGACGAAACAATCATCAAATTCGGGCTTAAATGCCATTGAAATAGGCTGAATCCAAGGCAGGCCCAATACCAGCCTCTAACAAAGCTGGTTTTTAAGAATGGGCTACAATTGCAGCCCAAATGTCAAAGAAAGGAGCATTTCAGCAGATGCTTCCTTTATGTAAATTCATCAAATCACTTGTACAATCACAGATGAAAATAAATCAATTACAGAAGCTCAACCAACTGGAAAAATTAAAAGTAGGCAACTATCACCCTGTTAATTAATTACAACAAAACTGATGGGCTAAATCATTACAAACTTCCAATCTAATCTTTGGAACTCATGAAATCAAACATTTTCGCCAACGGCCCTCTCCCTGTTCTATCTTTAGAATTTTAGATGCGAGTGCACTATAGTCAGAAACGAGAAAATGTATGAAGAGTAATTCCATTTAGCTTCAATTGACTCCAAACATATCAATTCCGACTCTGTTTTGGTTAAATAAACTGCTACACTTTAACATGCTGTATGTTTATACTATAACAGAAGCGACATTAGCATGCTATAACGGATGATTTCCAGCAACTATTGAATCAATCTAGCGAGTAATTTCAGTCAAATTTTCGATTAAATGATCAAAGCAACAGGGAACTAAAATTAATAGAAGAGCAAAGACAATGGATTTGGCAAACAAACAAATTCATGGAGCAAACTGAACACAAGTTACAGAGACAATTTAGATCTTATTTCAAGTCAATAAAATAGGATGAGGCATTCAAACAGATTCAACCGTTATGCATGTTAACTATATAGGACTAAACAGTAACCATTTAATCTTCATTAATAATTTTAATCCAAAATTACAGGGTATTTGAACATACCTATATAAAGCAAGCACCAATCAACTTTGACAATGAAGCAGCAAGCAAGCAGCGACCAGCAGTTTGATGAACTTTAAAAAATAAACAGGAATACAACAGGGACTTCAGCCAATCACTCAAAATTCTAATGCCTTTTTGAACTTTAATTTTTTTCTTTCAAACGAAATAGAATGGTGAGACAGTGAAGAGCAGAACGTGAGCTAATTTAGGGATAATGTATAAAAATGCATGAGTGAGAAAAAATCTCCCCTCTGAGTAAAGAATCTGACCCCCTTTTATATGCAAAAAATCCCAGACTAATTTCAAAATGTTTGTTATCCAAATCTTTTGAATATCTTTCCCCTCCCCCATCTATTTTGTGTGCATGTGACCAGGACGTTCCCCCTTAACAGATTTCTGTTATTAACTTCTTTAAAAGTCTCTTTTCACCCCAATGTCTCCTTTTTAATTTATTTAATTGCCGCTAAGGGCCTCCCAGAAGCTTCAAGTTATTACTGACAGATTGTTACCTACTTAACCCCACATGTTCTGGTTTTACCATTTTATGGGTTAAGTTGACCCGGCCCAGACAACACCCAAATCCAATTCTGACCCGTTCCCTTTTTGGGCTTCAATTTTCAAAAGCCTCAGGTTTCGTCCATGATCTTTCAAAGGGTCTCAGCTCATTTCAGACCCAAACGATGTGAAACAGGGAAGGTTACAGAAACATACACAACTTTGACCCAAACGTAAAATGAAAAATTAAAGAAGGAGTTGAAGATGAGAGACATTAACACAACAGAAAATAAAAATGAAAAATAAAAAGAAAAGAAAATACCTCAGACTTAACATTTTAAAAATATGATTTTTAAGTCAAAAGTAACCTTAACCGCGTGTTCTTGTTAAGAGCACACGGTTAAAGTCCGTTTTGACTTTAACTTAACTCCAGAAAAGCCTCGATTTATAGGGTTTTTTTTTTACTTTAAGGTTCCGATTTTTGATTTGAAATCGAGGGAGTTTCAGGGATTTTCAATTGGAACGAAGTGTAGGTTTGGGATGAGGGAGTGAGGACGGTTCTAGGGTGTGATTTTGGTCGATTTTGGGATGGGTTTGAGTGTGGAACAGCCATGGCTGCTCTGGGCTTAGGGAGGCGGCTAGGGTTTAGTTTCAGAGAAAGGGGGGGGGGTCATTTGGAAGATGAGGAATGTGGGTAGAGGGGTAGGATTTCGGACATATGTATAGTCCCAGGAGATTAGTTCTGAGCCGTTAGATCAACGGCTCAGATCAGATGCCTAATCCCAAACGGCGTCATTTGGTCTTTAGGGGGGGAGTCTTGGGCTGGTCCGAAAAGTTTCAATTGGGCTCAGTTTACATCTTAAAAGACACTGGCCCAGTCCGAATTCTTCTTCTTTGTTTTTTTTTTTAACTTCTTTTGTTTTTGATTTTCTCCTTTTAATTTTTAAAACTAGAGGACTTAATAATTAAAAATCCTAAATTACCTAAATGTGAAATTAAGCTAGATAACTATTTATAAAAATTATAATAACACTTGATTCTAAGAATTAAAGATTAAAAATTAAGAAAAGTGTAAAATGAACTATTTTTATGATTTTTTCCAATTTTATAAAACAAATAATTACTAATTCAATCCTAAAAATGTAAAAACAAATCTTAAATGAGATGCATGATATTTTTTGTATTTTCATGATTTAATTACTTAAAAATTAAACAAACAAGAAAATATAAGTAATTTAAAATCTAATAAAATTCCTAAAATGGCTAATAATTAATTAAAAACTATTTTATTGATTTTATAGGAGTATTTCGGGTATGGCAAAAATCACGTGCTCACATACGCTTTTTCTCTTTTTAGTGATATAACGTTAATTTATATATCAAAGTTTTATTTGAATAGTATTATTTATTATTTTCTCTAAAAAAAAGTCCTGATTAATATAGGTTTTAAGTTGATTCTCGTAGATTGAGAATTTTTAAAATTTAGCTTTGAAAGTAATTGTCATATAACTCAACTATTAAATTAGAAAAATTAACCCAAAATAATGATCAATTAATAAAATCAAATAAAAATTATCTAGTAATTAAGCTATTCTTTAAAAAAAATTTCTAATTGGAGGCGTACTTTCAAGAAATTTATATATTCTTATAATTTTATCTTAGAAAATAATTAAATTAAGTGTAAAAAAAGTTGAACTAAAATCGAACTTATTTGCCTTTTTTTAAATAAAAGACTTAAGTGGATTAATCAAAATTTAACTGAATCATTCATTTTTCCTATTCGGTCTTTTTGGCTAGTAGTAGGTATATTCTATAGATATAGTAGCATCCAAGAGCGGAGTTAGTAATCCGCGTACGGATTCGGTCGAATTCAGTAACTTTTATTTTAATAGTGTAATTATTTAAAAAATTTATTAAATATGAAAAAATATTAAATTTGAAATACAATTATCAAAATTTAAAATTATCGTTTTAAAATTCAGAACACATAAAATTAATATTCTAATTCCGTCTCTAATGACACCCACAATATTCAAATTCTGAATCAGCCTTTACCAAGATTTTCTAAGCTATTTCGCCTTTACCATAATACTATTGACCATTATCCTAATCCATATCGTTTACTTTTTGAACTCTGTATTTGTTTGTATCTTGAACTCTATCCGTGTTCTAGCTTATGATAAAGCTATTTGTTTGAACTCCAAATTCTGAAAACGTGTCCTCAAATTCTGAACAGCACCTTAACCATGGAGCTAATACGTGGCAACCACTTGCCACCTCATGCCCTCTTGCATGCCTAGGTGGCAACCCAAAAACCCTCTACATCCTCTTCAAAATCCCCTGAAAACAGAACCGCCAAGATCTTCCCACTGAACCATCATCTTGTCTTATCAGAAAAACTGTGGATTGAACTTTTTCCTACTACTTAATAATTGTATTAATCTATGGCTGCAACGACAGGGACCCATGGTCAAGGGGAGCAGATACCGCCGGGAAAGCCCATGTCAACGGAACAACACATGCTAGATAAAGGTGCTCAGATGCTGCAGTCTTTGACTCCAATCAAACAAATGAACCAGCATGTTTGCACTTTTGCACTTTACAACCATGGCATGAATCGCCAAATTGAAACTCACCATTATGTCACTCGTCTCAATCAAGATTTTCTCCAATGTGCTGTTTACGACTCTGATCAGTCCACCGCCCGCCTAATCGGTGTTCTTTCACACTAGCTCTGTGGTCCCTTGATTTTATGTATCCGCTATGGTTTTTGAATTTCCATTTTCTATTTAATAAGTAGTGAATTTCTTTTTGAAGGGGTGGAGTATATAGTATCTGATCGTCTCTTTGAAACCTTGCCTAAAGAAGAGCAGAAACTTTGGCATTCTCATGCTTATGAGGTTTGTTCTTCTTTTCTGTGCTCCCCAACTGTGTCCATAATTACCAGTTTTGTGGTGTCCTTATAAATTCCTTTTATTCATCAGATGTTGATTAAAATATTAATTATTTGAACTTTTGGTAGTTTTAATGCGAGAATGATCGAAAATATGTGAAAAGATCGATACGTCTATGCACAAGTTAGTGTTAAAAATTGTAAATCATTTACATATTTTGATTGTTAAGTAGTAGATCCATAATAATAATAAAGAATTGTTTGTGATTGTTCTAGAGCTGAGAGAGTTATTGCATGAATGCCTAATTTCGTAGAATTTTCCTCTTCTTTTATTTTTAAGGGCTAGTTGGTAACCCTTGGTTTTACTTATGGTAGGTTTTGAGATAATTTATAAATAATTTGTCTAGAAACTAATGGATCTTTGATCTTTGTGAAAATCGGATTATGCAGATAAAATCAGGACTGTGGGTGAACCCTAGAGTTCCAGAAATGGTGGTAAAGCGTGAACTTGAGAATATTGGCAAGACGTATGGAAAATTCTGGTGCACATGGCAAACAGATAGAGGTAATTAGACACTTGTATAGTACCCTTTTGTCTTTGGGTTACATGTATTCTTCTAATTTCAACAGTCTAACAAATCGAAGTACATAGTCCTGATTCGAAATATATTTGGTATCACAAAGGTGATAAGCTACCAATTGGGGCACCAGCACTGATGATGTCGCCACAGGCAGTGAATTTGGGCATGATTAAGCCAGAACTAATCCAGAAAAGAGATGACAGGTATAATATTTCGACTGATGCCATGAAGAGGTCGAGGCTGGAGATAGCGGAACCCGAGTGGCTTAATCCTCAGGCAGATTATTGGAAACAGCACGGCAAGTGTTTTGTGATCGATGTGGAGGATGTGGAGATGAAGAAGAGAGCTCCTTTCCCCTGAGAGCTAGCAGCAGCAATATATCAGCATGCGCAGGATCATATATATATATATATAGAGTCTACTTTTGTAAAAATAATTTCCTAATCTCCTTTCTATAAAACTTATAGTGATGTAGTAGTCTTACATATTCTAGCTAGCTAGTGTATTTCTTTGTAGTTTTGCTACTAGCAAGAGACTAGACAGATACAGCAAAACATGTTGAACGTGGCATAGTAGCAGAGTTATTCTGTAGATTGAGGTGTATGTACGTTACGCGTAGGCCCGCCTGGGACTGCTTTTGCGATGTAATCAGGTCTTTGAGGATTTGTCAAATATCATATAAGCATTGAAGTTTTAACACTAAAACGTGCTATGGATTTAATTTAGCCTTAAATAAAAAGTTAGGAAACTAATCTGAGAGAGCAATTTATGGGTATTGCATGTTTCTTTTCAAGCCCCCTTTCCCTCAATTTAAGGTAATACAGCTTGTTTATTTTAGTTACTGAAATAAACGAATAATTTTCTTCTACAATAGAACTTTGATTTCCAAATTATTACTGTACGTAACTTTAGTACTTCTAATTTACAACTTGTTTGTTACATGTTGTACATCTTTGGTTGTTATTATATCGTTGTTATTGTATAACGATTCGTTATCTTTTTTTTCCTCTCAGACCTTCTTTATTTTTAATATTATTTTATTTTATTTTTTATACAATACAATTTATACATACATTATATACATTAAAACAACACCTTAGGAAACCATAGATAACAACCAAGCGGTTATGTGTTGCATTCTTTTTAGTATGTAAAAAATATACCTTTTAATATTTAAAGGTAATTTTATTTTAAATTTCTTATATTTTAATCGTAGTGATATGATATATACTACTAGTAGAAATACTTATATCTTGTCTTAAATAATAAGTCTTAAAAGTTATATTTTTTGTTAAAATTATATGTCCGATCAAAGTGCGTACTAAAAAAGGGACGACGCGAATAATATTTATTTTCATTTTGCAAAGTAAAGCATTTGGCTTTTGTTTAGACTAATTCGTCAGAGTATAAATTGGAGCCACGTGTTATGCAAGTGAAAATATTCGGTACTGGTTATTGCCACGGAACTTCCTCGGCATATACTCATTTTTGTCTTTCCTAAGATTTCCTTTACCTCTAGTTGTCAGGTCATAAATCAAAAATAAACGAATCCATAAAAATCAAATCTTTAGACCCATAATCTATTTCTCAGCAGATTACTCAATTGTTCGATTCCATTCTTATGGAGGCTGGTACTCCTGTTATGCAGCAGGTACAAGTCAGCGAAGCAGTGTTGGAAAAGCACGTTTATTCAGTTTGGGCTCTGCCGCGGGAGGATGTGAGAGTGAGGGTGAGGAAGTTGATGGAGGGTCTCCGATCGGAGTTTGGTGGGCCCCAGTTTGAACCTCACGTGACAGTCGTCGGAGCAATTCGGTTGACGGAGGCTGAGGCACGTGACAGGTTCAAGAAAGCTTGTGAGACAGTGAAGAAGCTTTATAGTGCTAAGGTGGAGAAAGTTGATAGTGGCACTTTCTATTATCAGTGTGTTTACCTTTTGCTTCACCCTACTACTGAGGTAGAATTTTACAACCTCTTGTTTGCTCTTACTTTTTCTTTTTGGGTCATTTTATATTATTATTGTTATTTCAGTTATCAAGTATTTATTTTCAATAGTTGATTTAAGAAATATTTGCTATACAAGTTGATTTTTTACTCAACAAAAAGAATGTTGTTGCTAATTGGTATAATTAGTTGGCTTGATGGTATGTTCCTTCAGCTTATGTAGTTGTAATTTGTTCAATGGCTTGTTTATTTTGTTATTTATTTAATGAGTAAATATTTGATGGAGAAAATGGCTCATCCAGCAATTGTTGATTTTTTGGCTAATGGAGCTTAGGTAAAGAATACAGATAATTGGGTAATTTTGCAATCAACAATGTGGATTGTTTAGTAAGATAAACTGCACGAATATTAGTCTACCGAACTTCTATATACTGGACAATATCTAATACTGATGCTCTTAATTGGCTCCTCATATGGTCTCTTTAACAAGCTATATGTTCTGGTCCTGTTTTTGCTTTCACCTATGCCAAACAAAGGAATAATTTTCGTTCACTTTCACCCCTATCTTGCCTCCTCTTATTTTCTCTTGGTTTCTGTTCCATTTACTTATTTCCAATGAAAAGCATAAGTTTGTGGTCACAAATGTTACCTAAGTATAAGGAGACTCAAACATGAAGTCTATAAGTCTATTGAAACTTTTTCTCTAGCAGGTTCTAGAAATGCCAAAGTTTTACATTTTCAATACTTTCCATAGGACGTGAAGGCAAGTTGACAAAAGTATCACTGTAGAATTTTTGTATCAGGGGCAATGCTTGGAAAGGCAGCTGAACATGCTTCGAGACTCGTTCCAATGTGAAAGAGGCTCAAGATTAACTGAGTCAATCATGTTGAGCAGAAGCCTCATGGGGCTAATGTCTCTATGAGTGAGGCTGGGCAATTGCCCAACTTCACATTTTGAATGTTAGCTCCATACCTAAAAAGGCCCTATACACACGTTGCACATTAGATTGTCTCTCTTGCATATCCCAAATATTTTTCTTTTTCATTTTCTTTAATTAGTTGGTTATAAATTATATAGTACTGTAATAATTTTTTCCCAAAATTAAAACTTGGCAAATCAATACATTATTATGTATTACGTCATTATCTAGATACTTAATGTTGTACTCTTTTAGCTTTTAAAACTTATACATTACTAAAATAACTCGTGGGGCTTATGCCCCCATAACTTGGGTAATGTCCTGCCCGTTGTACCTCTGCCTTCTAAATACTGATTCGGAGCAAAAAAAAAAAGGAAAGAGGTGTGGTGGTGGTGGCTTCTTTTGTGTAACAACTTTTGGTGCAATTGCTGAGATCAGTAAACTGAAATTTGTTGTTCCAGGTTGTGGAGGCTAGTGCTCACTGCTGCAGTCACTTTGGTTACAACAGATCAGGAAGTAAGATAAACATTGTTTGTGTAGATCTGTGCCTCATTCAGTTTCTAGAATTGTAGTCACAAAAAGTTTTGCATCTTTCACGTAGGCTACTGATTATCTTTTTCTGAATGCCGCCTTAAATTATTGAATTTCCTGAGTAATAGAAATGCTCACCCTGCTTTCTATTTCCCTCCTCATTTTGTTCAAAAGTCCTCTACTTCTGTGGCAAACCCCTTCAAGCTCTCGTTCCCGCCTCATTCTCAGACTCTTGTCACCCTCACCATCATATCCCCTACTTCGTGTATGAACTTCTCATTTGGATTTAAGATAGCAAGATAAAGCTCATTGAGATATGGAACTCCAAAAGCAACCTCACACTATATGTTATAGTCAAAACTGGTGACACATGTGGCTGAAACTTAGGAGATGGTTTGAAATCTCTTGCCTGCTGTGAAGGGTCACAGCAGAGTTGTAGAATCATCGCTAATTTCTTTTGAAGAAAATCCTGAACATCTGGTTTTTCTCTTATTTTGGAAGGGGGAAGGGGACTGGGCGTGTAACAAAGAGAACATGTAAAATACTATAACCATAATTCAAAAGCATCAATGCTAGATATTGGAAGAAACAAATGATGAATTTGTATCAATAATTTGAAAACGTGATTGCATTAGCAAGTACAAATTCAGACTATCAGCACTCCGGTTGTTTAGCATGTTCTATCTTTATAGTCCGTGGCCAAATTCATTACATGAATTTCCCAAACTTTGGTGCTATGGGCTCTGGAACTCCTGCTTTTTCTTGGCTGAAAAAGGGGATAACATCTAGTTTCTCATTTGTGTCTACTTACTCCTTAATGACACCGATCGTCAGGGTTCTAGGACATCAGTTTTGATTTTTGTAAATAACGGAATAAGCTACTCACTCTGGTCCTGCCCTATCCTTTGGTTTTCTTTCAATGCTTCTTTTTGCCTAAGAGGATTATGTGGGTTAGTTTTTCTGATGCTCATATTTTACTTTCATGCTCATGCAGCATATATGCCACATTTGAGCCTTCTTTACGGCGATTTAACTGATGAAGAAAAGAAGAAAGCTCAAGAAAAGGCTTATATCCTCGATGAGGGCATTTGCAGCTTGAGTTTCCCGGTATCTCATCTTGCATTGTGTAAAACAGACACTGAAGACAAAAGCTGCAAATCATGGGAGAAGGTGGAGGAGTACAGTCTTCAACCCTAAGTAGCATGCTGAAGCAATAACATGTCCATGAGCAAAAAACTCCTGTTTACTTTTAGCTTACACCTTGAATTGCAGTTGCAAGGTTGGACTTTGTAATACATATACTACTCTTTTAATGTGCTATAAATAAGAACTTTGGACTCTCTTTACCTATATGTTTTCAAGGTTTCTTTCAGGGGTTCTCAAAACAAGCTTAAATTAACTTAATTGCCAGATCTTCAGTCTTCATATAAGTACTCTGCCATTATCAGTTGGTACATTACTTCCTTTCGTACACACTGGTGTACAAATGCCTAACAGGTTCATCTATGAATCTCATTACGGAATAGAAAAAGAAGAGAATGCTAATGCAAGGGTAAATACTAAACTCATGAGTTGTGGCAAGGAAAGTCTTCTTGGAAATTGACTCCCAACTTCTGGCCAGGAGGCTGTTTTCGCACAATTTTTTAAAGTAGGGATACAAGTTATACAGCGACACTGAAATAGCCTATTTAGATACTTGGGATGGGCCTAGCTCAATTAGACTACATTATCACTGTTGGCAAATGCTTTCATTTCAGTTATAGAACAGACAAGATAAAGCCACAAAGACCTTTTTTACATTTCCCAAGAACATTTTAGATTCTCCAACATTTAACATCTAAAATTTTATTCAAGGAATATTTAACCATTTCCCGCTTACTAGTGGTACGTGGAACAGCGAGAGTATGCTGTAATATATGAAGTCGTTTTATTTTATGCACTGTAGCTAAAAGACGTAAAGTTCCTATGTTTATTAGTATTAGAACAAAAAAAGTTAAAAATAGGTTTGAAAATTGTTGGAGTTCACATACTCCCTCTGTTCACTTTTACTTGGCACGTTTTGACTTTACACGCCCCTTAAGAAATAATAATTGACATGATAGTTTTATCACAATAACCCTATTACTCATACTCAATAATTGAACCCAAATTCCCAAATAACTTCTAAAGAAAAAAATACTCTAAAGGACAAGAGGATAAAAGATGACTTTAGTGGACTTTTGTGTTTAACGAATGGGGATAATGAAAAATTCTCTGTGAATTTTAATATTGAGCATTGGAAAGCTACAATTGATCATTATTTATTCAAAAAATATTAGTTAATGAATTAAGGGTAAAACAGGAAAAAAAATTATCTTCTCTTAATATATATAAATTAACAAGTAAAAATAAAATTTATTTTTAATATATCTGCCTAAGTAAAAGTGAACAGAGGGAGTGCTTATATGGGCTAAAGAGGAAAGTTGTGCGGCCGTTGTACAATTTTTCTTAAATGGTGAAACAGTCGGAAATAAGGAAAATGGACAAAGGAATAGCCTTTTGCCAGCTTATTTTCCACAAGGTTAGAGTACCTAACAAACAGCCAACAAGAATTCCTATTAGGCGGTTCACATTATGTATTGGCGGCTACTCTTTACCTAATTTTTTCTATTTTACTATTTAAGAGAAAACCTTAATAAAAACTTTTAGAAAATTGAAATGTAATATTTTTTATTTGTTTGTTATTAATTTTTTCTTTGTCAATTTAGAGGAAGAAACATTTTTATTATGCACATTCTTGTTATGAAAATAATCTTCTTGTAGTGAAAGAAATGTAAAAGATATGTGCAATAAGATAGAGTTAGAAAACACATTTTCCATGAAAAAATAAAACATTTTTTCCCCTTAAGAACTACTACTACTCTAGAAAGTAGGTAAGTTGATGGACGGTATCGGTGGGTAAAGGCCAAAGGGTAACTAAATCAACATTTTTAAAGAAAACAATATATAGTTCTTAATTTACAACTTGTACAGCTGCTTGTGATCATGTTAGTAGAAAAGGATTGTGGATAAGATCGATAGAGGTTTTCAGCATATAGGCATTTAGACCTGTTATTATTCTTCTGGTTACGACTTACCATATGGATGATCATTGGCTAGTCATAAAAATATTTCATGAATATTCTGTTTTATACTTTTATTTTAACGAACAACTTGAACTTTATTCAACCTAGCCGGCTAGAACCAGTAGGTATACATATATATATATACCTTCAACAAACTTTTTCGTTGAAAATTTCAAAATTTTACAAGTGCATGTATAAGAATATACCAAGGCCCCGTACAATAAGAAATTAACTAGTGCTTACAAAAATACTATACAGAAAATATTGAGTTTCAGACTCAAAGTAAACGTTGTGCTATTTTTTGTTTCTTTGATGGTTAACCAATAAGAAACTTGTTGAGAAGATGGTCTCAAAGTTCAAATTTTGTGATTAGAATTCGGCAGCCATTAGAGCATGCGGGGTGTGGAATAAATCATAAATCACAATATTCATTTGGCTGCGAATGAGTTGGAAAATAGGTAGATTAACAGAAGTCAGACTCTGTTATTGTGCCTACTTCAAAATCTCGAATCTTTCTGGTCTATATAGGGACGACTTTTGGAGTTTTAACACCTCCAACTTCAATTGATTTAAAATATTAAATAAAGTCTTGACCACCACCGATAGTGTAAACCCTTTTTTACACCATCAGATAATATTGACCTGCTACAACACGTTACCAATTGTTTCTAATTTTATTTCCTGTTTATAAAATTCAAACGCTGCCCCCCCCCAAAAGATCTCCCTTCAAACCCTCGTCTTCCTCAGTTTCTCAAAAACCCTCATCCACTTTCTCTTTCTTTGGTTTCCTCCACTCTATCTCAACGAAATCATCCAGGTACCATTAGTGGCGGACCAAAAATTTTAAGTAAGCGAATTCAATCAAAAACGACATTAACCAACGATAGCGGTTGTATTGATAAGCGGGATTTGCCCGGCACTTTTTTTTTCGGGTTCATAAGAGTATCTTAAAATGAATAATTAAACAAAAAAATGATTTCCGAATTCTGTTCTTCTTTCAAAAAAATAGGGCACGAAACATAAAACGTTTAACAAAAATCAATTAATTTAACTAAAGATGTTAACGGTTACTTAGTTTTACATTTTTTTTAAACTTAAAAAATATTCTATTTTCTCAATTTAGATTTTAGAGTTTTATTAAACTCTAATAAATTTAAAAATAACAAAGTTATCAATTTACAAAAATAATAGGACAACAGAAAATAAAGAGTTATAATTTAAAATAAACTAGTACAAACTATAAGAGAAGATAGCTTATAAAGTGAACTAACAATTTAATTGTGACAAAAATAAACAATTTAGGATAACCTAGTTTAATATGAACTAACACATATTACAAATAATTTCAGGATATGCACTTGCGTATTTTAGCAAAAAATACTGTAAGATTTCATCTACTGAAGTTAAATAGACTGTGGATTAATTGTTCTTTGATTTCATTATGAGATCAATATAAAATAAAATAGATATAAATTAGAAAATAGAGATAAAATAAAATAAAACACACTAAGGGAATAAACTAAAATGCACACAGGAACAAAACTGAAAAAACTGCCATCACTTTTCGAACTCAGGTCCCTACAGTTAATTTTGAACCCGCTAGACCACTTTTTCCACTGGATGAACTTGTATGAAGTGGGTTCAAATAAATCTATATTCTCATTTTACAGCATTTAATCTATGTAAAATATGAAAAGTTTTAACGAAGCAAATTCATTTGAACCTGCTTGATCTTATGTGGGTCCGCCCGTGGTGCCACCAAGAATAATATTGAACAAACAATTGAAATTTTAAGAAAGGCTTTAATCATACAATGATTGATATTACAGTGGTGTTGATGGCATCGACACAAGTTAAAGGTGTCAAACGGGCCTGGTTGACCGGGTTTCGAATCAGCCCAGATCGGTTTTAAACTAGACCGGATTGGTAGGTAGGGGGCCGGGCAGGGCTGGGTTGGGACGGGGAACGGATTGTGCCGGATAAAATAGAGATACCGATTAATCGGACCAGTCAGAATCAGTATTGTCAAGTCAAGTTCGAACCGATTAACCGGAACGATTCAACGACTATTTCTATTTTTTTAATATAGTTTACCGTTGGCAACGGTCAGCTGTCATTTTGACCGTTGCCCAACGATTATTTTGCAAAAATAGTCCCTTTTTGGGTATTTTTTTTCAAATAACACTTTTAGTATTTACTAAATTAACCCTTTGAAAAACTATAAATATACCCCCCCTCCCCCCTCTCTCCCGTCTTCTTTATTTCTTCACTCATCTCTCAATTCTCAAACTCAAATTCTCAATTTTCCTTCTCTTATTCTTCACCTAAATTGCAATCAACTATTTGGCTCTCATTTTTTTTTGAAATTTTATTTATGGTATTATTTGAAGTTTGAACTTTTAACAATTGACGTTTCTTCATGGTAACATCGAAGTTGCGAAATTTAATTTCAAGACTTCAAAAATCATCAAGTGTTCAATTTAGCGGAATACGGTGCACTCGTTCCAACTCTTTATTTTATTTAATATCTTATTTGCATATTTAATTTTTATTAGTAGTTACATTTTCACAATATGTTTACTACTACAAAAAGAATTTGTAATAAGGTTGCTAATCGAGAAAATGAAAAATTATTGTATGTATGTTGTTTTATAATTATTGAGTAAAATCTACACATTTAGAATAGATTATATTTGCAAGACGAAATAATTATTGAGTGTAGTTTCACATGTTATGTAAAATCTTAATAAATAAAATTTTAGTTGTTTTTAAAATTTTAAATATTAAAAATTAACATAAAAGGTATTATAATTATGGTACTTACTCCAAATAAGTAAATAATTTATTTTAGATAATCTTAATTGATTTAAAATTTTAAATATTTGGATTTCATACATAATTCAAATAAAAAGTTATTTAAAAATTAGAATTTTAGTTGATTTTAAAAGTTAAATATTAAATAAATAATTAAATTATAATTTTATCTAATGATTAAGTTAACAGTATTTTACCTTGAATGAGCTGTATATTGATTTTATTTTATTTTTGTTTTTTCATATAGTTGCACATTGTCACGACCCAAAATCCTAATCTGTCGTGATGGCTTCTAACATAGTACTAGGCAAGCCGACATTTACGAAGTATTTCCAACATTTTTAACAGAAAAATGAATTAAAGCATTTCAAATAATAAAACTTCTCATAAACAGGATAGAAACCCAAAACTTAATGCGGAAGTTCCTAACTATCGGGGTGTCACAGAGTACATGAGCATTTATACATCACGAGTTTGAAAAAAAAATACTGTCTATGATAGTCTGAAACTAAATACAATAAGCGGAAAGATAGGGAAGGTTATGAAGGAATTTCCATCAGAGACTGGTGCAATGTGCAGTCCGCACATGAATTGTGCAGCCGCAAAAGCTAAGCCAGAAGCAAAGTTCAGAGAAGATGCATTCCAAGTCTCCCAGAAAGCGGACCGCACAACAATTGTGCGGCCGCAGATACAATTGTGCGGACCGCAGAAGAGCAAGGTGCAACCGCAGTTACAATTCTACGGACCGCAGCAAGAGTGCATTGCGGCTGCGGTTCAGAATTATATGGCCGCAGACTTCCAATCCTGTCAAGCTGAAGAAAAGTGCAAACCGCACATGGAATTGTGCGGCCGCAGAACCTCCGAAAGGGCATTTTTGTCAGAAATTTCCAGCCCTGTATATATAGACAAGTTTCACATTTTTAGGACAACTTTTGACATTTGCTGCTACAGTAGCCGTTTTTTTTAACTCTTTTTAGTAATTTTTCATATTTTGAGCTATTTGAACATAGATTTTATCATTTTAATTAGCAATATGAGTTTAATTATCATTTCTTCCATTTCAAGCATGAGTAGCTAGATTTTCACTAAGGTTGTGACCCAACCTTAGTGTGTAAATTTAATGGGTGGTTAATATATTGCTTGTTTATGGTTGGGTGTTTATTATTTAGCCTTGTTCTTGATTTTATTTGTGGAATTAATGGTTGCAAGCATCAGTTCATGCCTATTTGATTTGGTCTCTACTTGAGAAACAGAGACTTAGTCTAGGAAAGCTTGGCTAACAAGAAATTGATAAGACCAATTAAAGGGTTGAACCTAAAGATAGTAACAACCCAACTTGAGCTTTTATCAACCGTTTTGTTCAATACTCATTTGGACTTGAGAAAGCCAAATTGGAAAAAATCACTCTCTGACCGAGAGGTATTGAGTGGGTAATTGAGTGTTGATAGCTATAATACACCCCGACCAATAAAACAAGCTTTAAAGTTTATACCCCATTAAGCAAACACCCAGGTGAAGGTCATAGCCCTAGGCCTTTTACAACATTTGAAAAAAACACAAAAACAACAACTTCCTAGTTTTATTTGTTAAATTGCAATTGTAGTTTAAATTAGAGTTTAAAACAACCAAATTTTGTGAAAGTGCAAAATTTAGATATACAAACTCATACGCTACAGTATATACTGCTAATTCACATCTATAGCTCCCTGTGGAATTCGACCCCGACTCTTGTTGGGTATTATTATTGCATCGACCGTTTTCATAGCCTCGAATTGAGGAGTGAAATTGGATGAGATTGCGATCAAAGCTCTGCAGGTGCGGTAACACCAACAGAACCCAGCTTCAGCAATCTCTCAACTTTAACTTTCGACCCGTTAACCATCCGAAATCAACCCGAGCCCCATGGGACCTCAACCAATTATAGCAACAAGTCCTAAAATCTCATACGAACTTAGTCGAGCCCTCAAATCACATCAAACAATATCAAAAATACGAATCGCACCCCAATTCAAGCCTATTGAAACTAAGGAATTCCAACTTCTACCAATGACGTCGAACCTATCAAATCACGTCCGATTGACCCCAAATATTGCACATAAGTCACAAATGACATTATGGACCTACTCCAACTTGCGAAATCGGAATCCGACCCCGATATGAAAAGTCCACTCCCGGTCCAACTTTCCAAAAATTCAACTTTCGCCATTTCAAGCCTAATTCCACTAAGGACCTTTGAATCACAATTTGGACACGCTGCTAAGTCTAAAATCACCCAATGGAGCTAACATAACCATCAAAACTCCATTCAAGAGTCGTTTACTCATAAATCAACATCTGGTCAACCATTTCAACTTAAGCTTTCAACCTTGAGACTAAGTGTCTCATTTCGTTATAAAATCCCCCCGGACCCGAACCGACTACCCCCACAAGTCACATAACAACTATGAAGTACAAAATGAGCAGTAAATAGGGGGAACATGGCTACCAAATGACCGGCCGAGTCGTTACACCCATTTATTTTAAAACTTGGGTTTTATATTGTTCATAGTACTCATGATTTTTAAATGGTTAGAATGGGTTAATATCATAGGTTGTCAAAAACATGAACTACTTAATCACATAAGTATATTTTCAAGTAAATAATTATATAAATTGATGCATATATAATAGTTTAAATACTTTATTTGTAGAAAAGTATACTACATTGAATGGAGCTTTAAAATACTTTATTAAATGTACATTGCTAATTTCTATGTACGTTGATCGTAAGGGAAAAAATTATAATAAATTATCTAAATTGTAGAAGGTAAACTCAATTAATTTTAATGTCCTAAATATGAGGATTTCCTGTGTAATCATTCAAAACTTTAATAATTAAAGTTTAGTTGACTTGAAAGTACTAAATAATAAGCAAAATAATTATTGAGTGTAGTTTCACATGTTATGTAAAAGCTTAATAAATAAAATTTTAGTTTTTTTTAAAATTTTAAATATTAAAAATTAACATAAAAGGTATTATAATTATGGTACTTACTCCAAATAAGTAAATAATTTATTTTAGATAATCTTAATTGATTTAAAATTTTAAATATTTGGATTTCATACATAATTCAAATAAAAAGTTATTTAAAAATTAGAATTTTAGTTGATTTTAAAAGTTAAATATTAAATAAATAATTAAATTATAATTTTATCTAATGATTAAGTTAACAGTATTTTACCTTGAATGAGCTGTATATTGATTTTATTTTATTTTTGTTTTTTCATATAGTTGCACATTGTCACGACCCAAAATCCTAATCTGTCGTGATGGCTTCTAACATAGTACTAGGCAAGCCGACATTTACGAAGTATTTCCAACATTTTTAACAGAAAAATGAATTAAAGCATTTCAAATAATAAAACTTCTCATAAACAGGATAGAAACCCAAAACTCAATGCGGAAGTTCCTAACTATCGGGGTGTCACAGAGTACATGAGCATTTATGCATCACGAGTTTGAAAAAAAATACTGTCTATGATAGTCTGAAACTAAATACAATAAGCTGAAAGATAGGGAAGAAGAGAAAAGATCTGCGAAACGCCGGACAGCTACCTTGGAATCTCCAATAGATCAACTATGCAATGGAATCAACACCCACCGTGTCCGGAAATACCTGGATCTGCATACAAAGTGCAGGTTGTAGCGTGAGTACAAGCAACTCAGTTAGTAACAAGACTATATAAAGAACTGAAAGTAGTGACTAGCTTCACAGTTAAAGATCAGTTACAATAATTTCAACATAGGAAGGTGGGCATGCTTTCAAGTTCGACAATTGAGACTAAAACAGTTAATTCATGTCAAGTTCAACTGAAAAAGAAGATAATATCTCTCAGAAATTTCAAGACAGTGATACATGACAGCTGAAGTGCAACAATAATTAAGTCAATGCATCCTCTCAGAGCAACAATCACTCAGTTCTCCTATTCACTCAAACCTCACAATCACTCTTTCCTCACAGTCACTCATTCATTTTAATCATTCATCACTCGGCACTCGCACTCAGTAGGTACCTGCGCTTACTAGGGGTGTGTACAGACTCCGGAGGGGCTCCTTAAGCCCAAGCATTATAACAAGCCAATCATGACATACATCAATAAAACATGTTGCGGCGTGCAGCCTGATCCCATAAGTATCCTCACAATCAGACCCTCGGCCTCACTCAGTTATCAGCCTCTCCAATCTCTCGGGCTCTCATAAATCATGATAAGCAGCCCAAATAGCAATGATATAATGCACCAATAACGAACAATAGACACTGAGATGTAATATGCAAGTAAAACTGTGACTGAGTACAAAACATTAATTTAGCAAATAATTCAACATGTACACGACCTCTGTGGGTCCCTACAGTGTCAGCACATGGTCTAAACATGAGTTCTAACATGATTTGCAGTTCAATTTCTCTAATATGTGGGAAATGTACGGATAACAGTAGATTATTCAACTACACAGTTCCATGAAATTGACCCAGTCGGAATTCCTACGGTACACGCCCACACACCCGGCACCTAGCATGTGCGTCACCTCAAAACCAAACACATGGCATAAAATACGGGGTTTTGTACCCTCTTAACCAACTTTAGAATTGTTACTTACCTCAATCCGAGCAAATCTCTACTCCAGCGCACCCTTGCCTCGCGAAACAGCCTCTGAATGCCTCGAATTTAGCCAATCGATACAGGCTAAAGGAATCAACTCAATAAGAAAATACTAAGTTATTAACCAAAAGTCAAAAATCGACTCAAAAGTCGGCCCCGGACCCACGTCTCGAAATTCGATAAAAGTCATGAAACCTGAAAGCCCGATCAACCACGAGTCCAACGATACCAAATTTATCAAAATTCGACACCAGATTGTCGCCCAAATCCCCAAATTAAACTCTCCCAATCCCTAGCCTCAAACTCCCAATTTACACCTTATATACACACCAACTAGGTAGGAAAATCAATGCGGAAACAAGATTATTGATCAAAACTGAGCACAAGGGACTTACCTCAAGAATCTCCTCGAAAATCTTCTCAAGGATCGCCAAAACCCGAGCTCAAAATGTTTAAAATGAAGCAAAATAGCGAACCCTTGTATTTAAATGTTCTGCCCAGCACTTCTGCTTCTGCGGAAACTTAGCTGCATCTGCGGCGTCGCAGAAGCGACAGCATACCCACTTCTGCGTCTTCCCTCGCTCCTGTGGTCCCTTCCTCCGCTTCTGCGGAACCCAGCTCTCTTGCCTCATTCCGCTTTTGCGGTCCTCCTACCACATTTGCGGTCATGTAGGTGCGGCAATTCCCTCGCACCTGCGGCCACCTGCACACTCACCTCCAAACTCGCACATGCGCAACCCAGCTCGCACCTGATAAATGGAGATTTTGACTACTTATTAGCGCATTTTATCTTTCGTTTTAGTCCAAAAGCGTTTAATTGTCTTCTCGAGAACTGATGAAATGTGCTTAATTGCAGGAATATTGGAAGATGAACTCTCAAGATGAAATCCAACTCAAGAAGGAGTTATCTGAACTCAAGGGCAAAAAAGGTACAAAAGCTCAATTGTGCGGACTATAGAATATCATCAGTAGCCGCAGGTTATGAAGGAATTTCCATCAGAGACTGGTGCAAAGTGCAGTCCGCACATGAATTGTGCAGCCGCAAAAGCTAAGCCAGAAGCAAAGTTAAGAGAAGATGCATTCCAAGTCTCCCAGAAAGCGGACCGCACAACAATTGTGCGGCCGCAGATACAATTGTGCGGACCGCAGAAGAGCAAGGTGCAACCGCAGTTACAATTCTACGGACCGCAGCAAGAGTGCATTGCGGCTGCGGTTCAGAATTATATGGCCGCAGACTTCCAATCCTGTCAAGCTGAAGAAAAGTGCAAACCGCACATGGAATTGTGCCGCCGCAGAACCTCCGAAAGGGTATTTTTGTCAGAAATTTCCAGCCCTGTATATATAGATAAGTTTCACATTTTTAGGACAACTTTTGACATTTGCTGCTACAGTAGCCGTTTTTTTTTTTTACTCTTTTTAGTAATTTTTCATATTTTGAGCTATTTGAACATAGATTTTATCATTTTAATTAGCAATATGAGTTTAATTATCATTTCTTCCATTTCAAGCATGAGTAGCTAGATTTTCACTAAGGTTGTGACCCAACCTTAGTGCGTAAATTTAATGGGTGGTTAATTTATTGCTTGTTTATGGTTGGGTATTTATTATTTAGCCTTGTTCTTGATTTTATTTGTGGAATTAATGGTTGCAAGCATCAGTTCATGCCTATTTGATTTGGTCTCTACTTGAGAAACAGAGACTTAGTCTAGGAAAGCTTGGCTAACAAGAAATTGGGTCAATCGAGAGATTGATAAGACCAATTAAAGGGTTGACCCTAAAGATAGTAACAACCCGACTTGAGCTTTTATCAACCGTTTTGTTCAATACTCATTTGGACTTGAGAAAGCCAAATTGGAAAAAATCACTCTCTGACCGAGAGGTATTGAGTGGGTAATTGAGTGTTGATAGCTATAATATACCCCGACCAATAAAACAAGCTTTAAAGTTTATACCCATTAGGCAAACACCCAGGTGAAGGTCATAGCCCTAGGCCTTTTACAACATTTGAAAAATAACAAAAATATCAACTTCCTAGTTTTATTTGTTAAATTGCAATTGTAGTTTAAATTAGACTTTAAAACAACCCAATTTTGTGAAAGTGTAAAATTTAGATATACAAACTCATACGCTACAGTATATACTGCTAATTCACATCTATAGCTCCCTATGGAATTCGACCCCGACTCTTGTTGGGTATTATTATTGCATCGACCGTTTTCATAGCCTCGAATTGAGGAGTGAAATTGGATGAGATTGCGATCAAAGCTCCGCAGGTGCGGTAACACCAGCAGAGCCCAGCTTCAGCAATCTCTCAATTTAACTTTCGACCCGTTAACCATCCGAAATCAACCCGAGGCCCCTGGGACCTCAACCAATTATAGCAACAAGTCCTAAAATCTCTTATGAACTTAGTCGAGCCCTCAAATCACATCAAACAATATCAAAAATACGAATCTCACCCCAATTCAAGCCTATTGAAACTAAGGAATTCCAACTTCTACCAATGACATCGAACCTATCAAATCACGTCCGATTGACCCCAAATATTGCACATAAGTCACAAATGACATTATGGACCTACTCCAACTTGCGAAATCGGAATCCGACCCCGATATGAAAAGTCCACTCCCGGTCCAACTTTCCAAAAATTCAACTTTCGCCATTTCAAGCCTAATTCCACTAAGGACCTTTGAATCACAATTTGGACACGCTCCTAAGTCTAAAATTACCCAATGGAGCTAACATAACCATCAAAACTCCATTCCGGAGTAAATCAACAACTGGTCAACCATTTCAACTTAAGCTTTCAACCTTGAGACTAAGTGTCTCATTTCGTTATAAAATCCCCCCGGACCCGAACCGACTACCCCCACAAGTCACATAACAACTATGAAGTACAAAATGAGCAGTAAATAGGGGGAACATGGCTACCAAATGACCGGCCGAGTCGTTACACCCATTTATTTTAAAACTTGGGTTTTATATTGTTCATAGTACTCATGATTTTTAAATGGTTAGAATGGGTTAATATCATAGGTTGTCAAAAACATGAACTACTTAATCACATAAGTATATTTTCAAGTAAATAATTATATAAATTGATGCATATATAATAGTTTAAATACTTTATTTGTAGAAAAGTATACTACATTGAATGGAGCTTTAAAATACTTTATTAAATGTACATTGCCAATTTCTATGTACGTTGATCATAAGGGAAAAAATTATAACAAATTATTTAAATTGTAGGAGGTAAACTCAATTAATTTTAATGTCCTAAATATGAGGATTTCCTGTGTAATCATTCAAAACTTTAATAATTAAAGTTTAGTTGACTTGAAAGTACTAAATAATAAGAAAATAATTAAATGACTATTTTGTGTAGTGTGAACTCCATTTGAAAAGGGTAAAAAAGATGAACGATATTTCGCTAAGGGTTTTCGTGCTTTAATATAGTACAAGTCTCTATGCACGTGTCTCACACGTAATACTATGCAACAGAGAAGAGAAAGATGAAAAACAAACTATCTAAGAGAGTAGATATTAGAAATGTACAACGAAGAATTCGACTAATAGTTAACATAAAAGTTCTAGCCCTAAACATTCACTTGGCAAGCTCGATCCGACTTGTAAGGGGAGAAAGTTCAAGAACTATTGTATGTTTTCACCAATGACCCAACATCTAGATCAGATATTAATCTATGGTTAGTAATATTTGCAGTATGGCTCTTCACTCTTCCTGCTTTTCGTCCTTCATGTGAAGGAAAGATTAATTTCATGCAGCATGTTATTAAACATGAATTCTTATTCGATAATAATTCAGCTTAGACATGTATACTGTTTATGCTAACACTTTGTCGGCTTGGACTAAATTGCTTGTCGAAATTGAACTAGAAATGAGAGAAGGAACTGAGCTCGAGTGAGCTCTAATAGCGGGTATGAGAACCCTAGAGAGAGAAACTCCTGGAACTTTATTTCAATCAAAATGAATAGAAAAAATAATACAAAGAGAAAGTTCACTAAACTACAAAATATCTCACCCTACTTATACATACGTGTACAGTTGTGTATAACTGTACTAAACCAAAACTAACTACTAACTAAGTCATACACTACAACTATACATACATATTAATATACATCTGTGTACATACTCTCAATACCCCTCCCCCCTCATTTGGAAGGGAGGGACGCACAACCAACTTGCCAAGTAAATTGCAATGTTTAATCTATGTTAGTGGCTTAGTGAATATATTTACCAGCTGCTCATGTGTAGATATATGATGTACGGAGATGAGCCCCTCTTGAGTTGATTTCTCACAAAGTGACAATCTACCTCTATGTGTTTGGTACGCTCATGAAATACTGGGTTATTGGCTATATGGAGAGTTGCTTGACTATCACAAAACACTAAAATAGGCAAGGCTATGGGACGGTCAATTCTTCAAGTAATCTAACCAACCACACCAATTCACCCATAACTTGTCTTGCTTATCTGTATTCTGCTTCTGTTGAGGAGAGTGAAATAGTAGACTGTTTCTTGGATTTCCAGCTGATAGGACTATCACCAAGCAACACAATAAATGTCCACTGATTGATTTTCTTGACTCAGGGCATGCAGCCCAATCTGAGTCACAAAAGGCTCTAACCTCATAATCTTTATTGTTAGACAGGAAGATTTCTAGACTTGGATCACCTTTAAGATACTTCAGCACATGATATGCTGATTTTAGGTGTGGTTCTCTGGGATTCTGCATGTATTGACTCAGGTGTTGCACACAATAAGATATGTCAATCCTTGTATTGGTCAGAAAATTTAGCTTTCCTACTAGCCTTCTGTAATGGGATGGATCTGGTAGTAGAAGTCCTTTTTCTGCAGTTAGCTTAATAGAAGAGTCAAGTGCTGATTCTATGGCAGAGTACTTGGTACAATCAAATTCTTTCAGAAGATCCACGGTAAATTTCCTTTGAGATATCAGCACCCCATCATCCTTGTACAACACTTCGAATCCTAGAAAGTAGTGCAATCTTCCCAGGTCCTTTATCTTGAGGGTCTCATGTAAGAAGGCCTTTAGTGCTTCAATTTCTTCTAGATTAGTACCTGTGATCAGAACATCATCCACATAAACAACTACAAACACCACTGGAGCTCTTTGTTTCTTGTGGAAAAGTGAATAGTCAAGTAAGGAATGTGTGTATCCTCTGGAGCAAAGTACTGCAGTCAATTTCTCATACCATTGTCTGCTTGCTTGTTTGAGTCCGTATAAGGACTTATTCAACTTACACACTAAGTTTGGTCTCTCCACAACAAGACCTGGAGGCACTTTTATATAGACCTCTTCATGGAGGTCCCCATGAAGAAATGCATTGTTGACATCTAATTAAAAGATCTTCCAGCCTTTCTTTGCTGTTGACCCCATTAAGGCCCTTATAGTTGTCATCTTTACAATTGGTGAGAAGGTTTCTATATAGTCTACCCCTGCCTGTTGAGTGTACCCTTTCACTACTAGTCTTGCTTTGAATCTTTTATGCTCCCATATGCATTGTATTTTATCTTATACGCTCATTTACATCCTATTGATCTTTTTATATTTAGGAGTGGCGCTAGTCTCCAAGTATGGTTTGCATATGGTGCTTCAAACTCCTGATTCATATCTGTCTGCGATGCAGGATTAGCAACTGCTTCTTTATATGAACTGGGCTCATATTCATGTGAGACGTTTTTAATCAACTGTTAACTATTAGAACTTAATGCATTGAGTGAAACATATTCGACATTAGGTACAGAGGCATTGAAAGAGAGTGAAGTGGTGCTTTGGCTATTGCTAGAAAGAGAACCATGGTGGTTTGATTGTAACTAAGGGAGTGAGTAGTTATAATCTCTCAAATAAGTAGGTACTCTATGTGTTCTGGAAGGCCTAGTTGGTACTTCACTAGGATGTTGTTGTGCTATTGGATTTGAAATGTTAGTGCAAGGTGACTCATTATGATTACTGTTAGGTGAAGAACATCCTTCAAAATCTTGAGTCATGTTAAATTTGGTCTCACTTGGCCATGGTGATGAGGATTCAGGTGACACTTCTACAAGATTATGACTAGGTGTACTAGGAGGAGAAACAAACTCATTAGGAGGAAATAAATCATGTGCTAAGTCTAAATTGACTTGTGGAAAAGAAGGAAAAACTCGATTTGAACTAGGAGACAAAGCAAAGGGGAATACACTTTCATAGAGTATGACATCTCTTAAAGTATAGATCCTTTTTGTGACTAGATTGAGTACTTTGTACCCTTTTGTACCAAAAGGATATCCACAAACACATGAGTTAAGAATCTTGGTACGAACTTGTCTTTATGAGTTTTAAGGGTTGTAAGGAAGCAGAGACATCCAAAGCTTCTAAGGTGGGAGTAGTTAGGCTTTTTTCTGTAAAGTAACTCCAATGAGCATTTATTTTTAAGGGTAGAAGAAGGAAGTCTGTTTATCAGATAGGTTGAGGTCAGAATGCACTCTCCCCAATATTTTACAAGCAACTTGGATTGATACAATAGTGTCCTTGTTGTTTCTACAAGGTATTTGTGTTTTCTCTCTACTATGCTATTTTGTTGGGGTGTGTAGGGACATGCTTCTGGTGTACAATGCCTTCAGATTAGAAAAATGAGGTACTTTGAGAATTAATGAACTCAAGGACATTATCAGTTCTAATTGTCTTAATGGAAGAGTTGAATTGGTTTTTCACCATGACAGAAAAGGCTTTGATCACCTGCATATTATTACTCTTACGGCTAATCAGGTGTGTCCAGGTGCACCTGCTATAATCATCGACTAGGATGATGAAATATTTATACTTATCATGTGTTGTGACATGATAGGGTCCCAACAAGTCGACATGTAATATTTCAAAGATTTTGATTGTGACTGTGATTTTTTCTAGAAAAGATAATCTATTTTGTCTAGCCATTGGGCATATAGGAGAAACAAAAAATTATTTGGGTAAAACTTTAACTGGTATACATTTAATTTCCTTCATTTTGACAAAGGGTACATATTCCAATCTATTGTACCACAAGAGATCAGCCATATTCTTGTCAGACACAGATGCATTGCACATAGAGATGGAATTTTTCATTAGTGGTAAGTAAGTTTTCGACATTACAATGCATATGAGAATGTGTAGCAGTCCTAGTACAATCATGAGATGGAGTAGAAAAACTAGATGCAACATGTAAAATATAGTGTTGGACACTATTGATTTTATTAAGTAACTAGACGAAATATCATGAATTAGAGAATCAAACTTGCAGGGATCTGAAGAGTAAAGATACAGACCATCCTTGGTTTTACCAATTGCCAAAGGCCTCTTCAGTATTAGATGGATGCATGTAGAGTGAATTTGTGAAATCCAGAGTGCATTTGTGGAATCCGTCATGCTTTCATCGATAGCCATAATCTTTGACTAGATTTGAGCAGAAAATTGACCTTGCTCGAACTATTTCTCAATAGCTGAGTCAAAATTAGGGAACAACTTCATAACTCGCACAAAACCTACTATAATGCTTAATTGGGTGAAGAATTGATCGATTAGGCTTAGGATTAAGAGCCTAGCTCTAATACCATGTCGAAATTGAACTAGAAATGAGAGAAGGAACTGAGCTCGAGTGAGCTCTAATGGCTGGTCTGAGAACCTTAGAGAGAGAAAAACTTCTGGAACTTTATTTCAATCAAAATAAATAGAAAAAAAAAGATACAAAGGGAAAATTCACTAAACTACAAAATATATTACCCTACTTATACATGCATGTACAATTGTGTATAGCTGTACTAAAACAAAACTAACTACTAACTAACTCATACAGTACAACTATACATACATATAAATATATATCCGTATACATACTCTCAATATTGCTAGTAGGCCAAGAGTTCTGTTACGATAATGTATTGCATAATTCAAATAATTAAAAAGCAACATATGCATAGTTCCCAAGAGTAAATTCATAGACAACCAAAAATATAAATGAAGAAAACAAAAATCATAATTTTAGACATACATGCAGATAAAAATAAAAGTATGAACATCATAAGAATCGTAAAGTCAATGTGCATAAGAAACAAAAACTAAAAAAAAAACATACATATCTTCAAACCAAAATTCTGAGCAAGCCAAAGTTACTTGAAGTAACTTGTTCTTTTTTCAACTCATAATTTTTCCAAACACATACTAAGAGTCCATGTGATATTATAGTTCTGTTAGCGGCCGCTGATTTCAATCACTTTAGACCTGTAAAATCTAATTAGATCCACTTTGGGTGATTGTGTGTGTGGTTTAGATGGAGGCATTAGAAGGAGCATGAATCTCTGAAATTTAACAATTGACATACTAATTTATATAATTGATAAAGAGAGCATGGTAAGAAAAGGCTTCAATCCCATACCAGCAACATTGGGACATCAATCACGCAAATTTAGTCGACCTATTGAAAAATTGAGATTTCAATGTACTCTGAAACTGATATAGGCATTGGTATATATTATTTAAATACATTTTAACAAAATCAATATAGGTAGTGGTTATATTATTATTATTATTATTATTATTATCTAAATACCCGTCTACTACAATAGCGTCTCCATAAAAAATATTAATATATCCAAGAGTGAAAAGTAGAAGATAAAGAAACACAAGATAATCTTAAGGATATCATTCGGATGTTTAAGTTGTTGTCTCAGTGGCAGGGATGATGTACTGGGTACTAGCACTCAAAGAGAACAAAGACACAAGATTGTATTTTTACCTCTCCATAACAACATATACACGCTTTTGAAAGATTCTGACATGCTTACATTAAATCATGTACACATCTATGCTTATTTCAAGTATCTTATAAGTTGTATATAACTAACTATGTTATAACAATATTCAGCTATCTTCAGCCACCCAAGAGTTAGATTCTCCACAAAAGGCACATCATCCTCCAACTCTCAATTGAAGTCTGCTTTACTTCAACTTGCCCTTGCCCTACATTGAATTTTAAACAAAATCATACTACACAACTACACATGTTCGTTCAAAACTATACACAAACAAAGCATACAATAGATCTATACAATTGAATTAAAATTCACTTATCAAGAGGTATAATAAACGGATGAGTACTAATGTCTTTCTAATAGAATTAGTATTACTATAATTTGAATTGGAATTTTTTTTTAATTCGTGGTTGATTGGCAAAAATTCATGGAGACCCAATTTAGTTGAATTCAAAAGTCTAAAAATTAGGTAAGTTTAATACTATAATTTTATCCAATATAGATTATCTCTTTGAAGAATTTCAAATAATGGAGGCGTACTAACGTCTTTCTAATAGAAGTATTACTATAGCATGAGTTGGAAACAATTTTAATTTATGGCTGATTGGCAGAAATTCATTGGAAACCAATGTTTAATCGAATTCAAAAATTTTAAAATTAGGTAAAGTTAATATTACAATTTTATTCCATATGAACTATCTCTTTGAAGAAATAATTTAGCTTTTAGAGGCATAAAAGTCGATCAATATTTAAGAGATATTTTCGTCGTTTAATATTTAGCATGAAATATTCGTGCTTTTAATTAATACTCAATATAAAAGAAAAATACAATTGATGTGAAAATTTTTGCATACTGACGTGTACAAAACATAGGGGACGTCTGACTATACAAAATTTTTCAATTTTCACTTCAAATTACTCAAAAAAATTTAAAAAAAATCTAAAATTGTATTCATATACGAACACCCGCTTAAACTCTTTTTATACGTTTGGTTAAGATTTCGAAAAGGAGTTGTTCATAGAAAATTAACAAAAGGTACAAACTTCCTTATAGACGATAGTTCAGTCTCTTAATTACAAGTCAATCCTCGAAATGGCCCCGATGTAAATACTTATAACAAACTTACATATCATCCTTATATATGGAGTTTAAACAGTAACTATATAGGAAAGTAATTAATTGAAGTCGTGGGTGATTTTTCTGAAGCAACCTAGCTATGTAGCTGAAGGTATACGAATGGCTTACTGTAGAAGATTCTCACATCAAACGATCCGTGCTATGTAGGGGCTATTTATATTCAAACCCATTTAAATCGCTCAATTCTCCTTAGGTTGGGCTGATCATTAATCCTTCATCTGTTGAACTTACCCCATTTTGACCTATCTTATTTCAGCCTACATAAGTTTGATTTTAGTCTAAATTGATCAATGAGTAACTTTGTAAAAATATCTAAAAAATAATATATTTTTATTTGATATGTTATATGACCATAAAAAAAGAAAAAAAAGATTATTTGATAATTAAAGTAATTCGTAAAAGAACAACATACATTAATTAGAGTTTGGTAAAAATTGAACTGATTTGACTATTACTTAAATTTTAATCCATTTATTGAGTCAGATTATTTTGATCCGTCCAAAACTAAGTCCAACCTGCCCATTTGACATTCATAATGGTATGTCTCCCCGATCAGTTATGGTTTCTAGCTGGATAACTTATGAACAAGATGCTAAGTTGTGAAAGTGTGATTGTTGCTAAAGAAAATTATTGGAGCACTAAAAAAAGATGGTGCACGAAATAAAAAGTGATAAGGGAATATAATTAAAGAAAACTTTCTCACGAATGCTGAGGCATGTATGCTATTATTTAAAGTAAAATAAATATTACGACATGAGATAAAAAGTAGTAACAAACAGAAAAGGCACCTTTGACGACACGGTTTCAGAAAAGCTCCATCATGACCATTTGTGCTCTTCAATTCGTTAATTGAATTCAATCAACATGGCATGTTGCAATTTAATTTCATCATATATATAGCAGGAGAAAGTCACAAGGCGACGTGTTTTAAAAAAGCTTAACTTGTAAAGAAAAGGAGTTCTATTTTTCTAATGTGTACGTTTAGGTTAATTTTAAGTTCCACTATTAGAAATCCGGAAAAAAGCGATCACGAAAAGCGACCAAAGTTGGTTGCTTATTGGCCAAAAAGCGACCAAAGTTGGTTGTTTATTGGCCAAAAAGCAAACAAAAAGGCCTGATCGATATTAAGCTGATCCCTAAAGTAAAAAGACCAAATATTCCGGGTAAAGAAAATAGCGACCAACTTTGGTCGCTTTTAATATTTTAATAATATAATATGGCGACCAAAGTTGATCTCCAAATGTAAATTACCTTATTTATTTATTTATTATTAATCATAAAAAAGCGACCAACTTTGGTCTGTAAAGAAAATATTATATTTTAAAATCTGAAAAATGGAGACCAAAGTTGGTCGCTATATTATTAATTTTTTTGATTTTTTTAAAAATAAGAGACCAAAGTTGGTCGCTATTTTCAAGAATTAATTTTTTTTTAATTATAAGCGACCAACTTTGGTCGTTATATTTGCAGAAATTATTTTTTTTAAAATGGAATAGCGACCAAAGTTGGTCGCTTTTGAGAAATCTGGGTTAAATAGCAACCAAAGTTGGTCGCTATTGCCCAGAAAATTATTTTTTTTTTAAGGGAAAAGCGACCAACTAGCGACCAACGTTGGTCGCTTTTCTTGGTATATTTTTGGCAGAAACTGCCTGTTTTGGCAGCTACACTACCTGTCAGCTTACCAAAATTCCTAAACAGGCATTTTATGCCAACAACAATAATAAACAACAACAACAACAACAACAACAACAACAATAAGCAACAACAATAAACAACAACAACAACAACATTAAAACTAACAAACTATAAAGTTCAACAGAACTAATACATTAAGCTAACCAAATTAAGTTAACTGTTATTACAAGTCAAGGATTGTTTTGTACATCATTATCATCACCGTCTGATGAACTTTCATCACGAAGACGGTATGCAGAAGGGTGTAGTTGTCTAGGACAGGAAGAATGATAATGGGGAGGACGGGAGGAACAAGCAGGGGGAAGGCGAGCCTCTGGCGATGACTCACGAGACCGGGGAATCGGAAAACTGCCAGAAGCCAAGAGAGATTTGATCTGCTCTTGCATGCCAATGTACTGAGCATCTCTAATCTTTTCTCTTTCCTTGGCGGCTTCTAGCTCGGATGTGAGCTTTGCCCTAGTCTCCCGCATAGAGGAGAGGCTCTCCCCATTAAGTTGCTCGGCTTGCGAGGAAGTCCCTATTCCTTGCATTCCACACTTATAGCTATGGAATTTCTTAGTAGGAAGCCCGTATACCTTCCCCTATTTTGGACCGCCAGTAGCCTGCGTCCATATTCTTTCAGCATCCTCGTTCGAAGGTTGGATTGGGTCGCCCGACTCATTAGGTGGCTGACTACGTATGAATTCCTCCACTTCAGCTGTGAAGCGACCCTATAAGAAAAATTATATTGAATTAGTATTTTAAAATTTATATAAAAGTATATCAAAATACTTAATGAAAAGTGAAAACTTATATGTACAGTCGAGGCTCGGCCCTTGACCCACCTTTTTTCATCCGTCTTTTTCTTCTTCTTTACAATATGAATCTCCTTAAATAGCTCATCTTGCTTCATCGGATGCCCCAACTTCTTTTCCTGAAAACTCATAAATTTTAGTTAAGAAACAGAATAGATATACTTTGAAAATTAAAATAAATTAAGCAATTACGTACCATACTTCTCTTTATTGTCCCTAGGCTGATCGCACCTCCAGTGTGCAAGGATCCTCCCTTCTCAGATGCACGAGCTTTCTTTCCTTTTTCGCTTTTCTCTAAGAACTCTGCTGTAAGCCATTGCCTTTGCAAATCCTCCCATAAATGCTGAAGCAACCAGCCAGGCTTCTGGTTCAACTTTCTAGCTTTGGAGAAACAATGCACAACCGCTTGCGAGTCTTGAGATGAAAATTTACGGCCACATCCGCGCTATAGCGGTGTTCCAATACACACTTGCTCTGTATTTCAAAAGTTAAGTATTATATGAAAATATCATATTAGATGGAAAAATCATAAAAGTTATATTCGATATATTATACTTAGCTTTTATTAGCTAATACTTATTCAAAAGTTAAGTGCATTAGCTGCTTATAATATAGTATATAGTATATTAGTGCATTAGCTATTTTATATATATATATATATATACTATGCACTAAGTATTAGTGTATTAGCTAATATTATGTCGAATATAATATTAGCTAATAAAAGCTGAGTATTAATGCACTTAACTTTTGAATAATTATGTATTAGCACTAAGCTTTTATCGAATATATATAAAAGCTATATTCGATATATATAAGCTATATACGATATAATATTAGCGAATGCACTATTACTTAGTGCATAGTATAGTATAAGTATGTGTGTGTGTGTGTGTATATATATATATATATAAGCTATATTCTATAATACATATTTAGATGAAAATATCATAAATATAAATAATTGTACTGCTTAAAAGAACATTTATACCTTAAATTGATTAAAAATTTGCTCCTTCAGCAAGAACGGAAAATCACTCCAAGTTGCATAAGGGCCATCATAAAACTTTCTGGTGGCTTTGGTGATTATCCTTGTAGTAATATTACTAGGGATGAACCTGCAATTTAATAAAAAAAAATACATTAATATCTTAGTAAAACTGTACAAAACAATAAACGTAAAAATAACAAATAACTCTTATTCCATTTTATTCTTTTTGAATGCATTTTTCTTCCTTCTAAACTTATGATCAGGAGGCAAGAATTGATGATGACAATTTGCTTTCGGCCATATTTCAAAGTGAACGCTTTTCTATTTTCCATGCAGTAAGGACAAGCTAGCTTCCCAGCAGTCATCCACCCAGACAACATTCCATATGCAGGAAAATCGTTAATTGTCCACATTAAATTAGCACGCAAATTGAAATTCTGCTTGGTTGATATGTCATATGTTTCAACACCATCGTACCATAATTGTTTTAGCTCATCAATCAAGGGTTGCAAATATACATCAATCAAGCTTTTCGGATTACATGGACCGGGGATAATACAATTTAAGAATATATATGGACCAGTCATGCACAACTTTGGTGGTAGATTATAAGGTGTAAGAAAGACAGGCCAACATGAATATGGTGTCGCAGATACAGAAAAAGGCGTGAAGCCATCCGCACACAGACTTAATCGAATGTTCCTTGGTTCAGTAGCAAAATCTGGATATATCCTATCAAAGTGCTTCCAAGCTTCTCCATCTGAAGGATGACACATAACACCAGGTGGTCTTCTATTTTCAAAGTGTCATCTCATATGAGGAGTAGAACTCATCGACGCATATAATCTCTTTAACCTAGGTATAAGAGGTAAATAATCCATCGACTTAATAGCGACCATCTTCCCGCTGGAAAGCCTCTTGAAACGAGGCTTTTCGCAAAATTTACAACTGTCCAAAGCTGCATCATCTTTATAATATAACATGCAAGCATCTTCACAACAATCAATTCTCATTGACGAAAGTCCTAACTTAGAAACTAATCTCTTTGCCTTATAGAAATCAACAGGTAATTCGATATCACGGTCAACTAGTTCACACATAAGGTCAATGAAAGAGTCCATGGCTCCTTGAGAAATATTCCAATCAGATTTCATACTTAGTAATCTAACTGCAACAGACAACTCAGAGTACGGACTTCCGTTACGTAGGGGACGACTAGCTTCCTCTAATTGTTCATAAAAACGTTTTGCCTCATCATTAGGAGTTTGTTCAACATTTTCATTAGAATCACCCCCTAAGTGCATCCCAAAAGCATCCGCAACCATATAATGAATTCTAGAATCACGATTTGTATTCTCCACCGACCTACTACTTTCACTCACAACAATGTTATGAAATATCCCAAGGCTACCATGATTAGTCCACACAAAGTAATTTTCTATAAACTCCCTTCTATAAAGATGATGCTTAACTTCTGCCGGTTTTCCAAACTTCATACAGTCGCACCTAACACAAGGGCACCTAATTACTCCTTCAGTTAGGTATGGTGGAAGTGACATTGCATGTCTAATAGTCATCCACCCCTTCTACAAAATCCTCCCTCAATCCTTGTCGATTAGGATAATTCCTATTGTACATCCAAGTACGATATTCCATCTATACAAATAAAATAAGAGGAAATTAATTTAGTTAATTCATATCCTAATCTTTTTTTAGTTAATTAATTTCATATCCTAAAATTTCAATTCATATCCTAAATTTTCAATTTACAAACTAAAAGTTCAATGTATAAATTAAAAGTTCAATTCATATCTTAAAAGTTCAATTTATAAACTAAAAGTTCAATTCATAAACTAAAAGTCCAATTCATATCCAAAAAGTTCAATTCATACACTAAAATTTCAATTCATATCCAAAAGGTTCAATTCATAAACTAAAAGTCCAATTCATATCCTAAAATACTCAATTTATAAATTAAAAGTTCAATTCATATCCTAAAATTTCAATTTATAAACTAAAAGTTCAATTCATACCCAAAAAGTTCAATTCATAAATTAAAAATTCAAATCATATCCTAAAATTATAATTTGTAAACTACAAGTCCAATTCATAAACTAAAATTCCAATACATAAACTAAAAGTTCAATTCATATCCTAAAATTTCAATTTGTAAACTAAAAGTCCAATTCATATCCAAAAAAGTTCAAACCATATCCTAAAATTATAATTTATAAACTACAAGTCCAATTCATATCCTAAACCCTAGATTCTAACTAAACTATCAAGACAACACAAAGTATAATTCAAATCTAACTAAACTAAATTCAACACTAATTAAACTAATTAGTTAATAAAATTAATTAACAAAACTAATTTAAACAAGACTAAACCCTAATCCTCAATAAAATACAATGTTCAAAAAATTAAAACACTAATTGAAACAATAAACTACAATATATCAAATATTCTAACACACACACTAGAAATAACAAAGATTGAATGTTATAATTCTAACCTTGATTTTTTTTAGGTGGAGAAGCAGAGAGAGAGGGGCGGCAGTGCCGGTGGCCGGCGAGCAGTAGGCGGCGAGGCGGCAGCGAGCAAGCGGGAGTGGTGGCGCGGGGTGGGGGATGGGATTTGGGTGAGTGAAATAGAGAAAGGGAGGGAAAGAGAGAGTTGGGGAATTTTTGGGGAAGGAAATAAGAGAAATGAGGGGAAACCCCGTTTTTGTCTCTGAAAATTAGAAAAGCGACCAAAAATAGCGACCAACGTTGGTCGCTAATTAAAAAAAATTAAATTGAAAATAGTCTATTATATATACTACGTGTATTATATATACTAAGTGTATAGTATAGTGTATTATATAATACACTATACTATATATATAGTATAGTGTATTATATATACTAAGTGTATAGTATATATATGTAGATATAGTATAGTCTATTATATATACTTAAGTGCATCGTATAGTGTGTGTGTATATGTGTGTGTGTGTGTGTGTGTATATATATATATATATATTATAGTGTATATATATATATATAGTATATTAGTG
>MCJB01016326.1:50690-70159 GCA_002018475.1 Nicotiana obtusifolia
CGCTAATTATACATAATTTAAAATTAGCGACCAAAGTTGGTCGCTAAATTTAAATCAGATTTATTTATATTTCATATAATATCGAACTGGGTCCCCGATTAGCGACCAAAGTTGGTCTCAATCTGTTTACTCTTTATTTAGCGACTAACTTTGGTCGCTAACTTCAGATTTTATTTATTTATATTTTATAATTTGATTTAAATAATATTATAATTATTAAAATTTTATAAGTGGGTCCCCTTAAGCGACCAACGTTGGTTGCTAATCTGAGTATTTCTTTGACCAAGCAAGTCTGACCAGTCCGGTCAATAGTTTGACGAAATTATCGACCAAATAGCGACTAACCTTGGTCGCTAATATATTTAAAATTATTATTTTATTATTTTCACCAGTTTAGCGATCAACTTTGGTCGTTTTTCTTTACAGACCAACATTGGTCGCTTTTTGCAGGAATTCTAGTAGTGTTCTCTTTATTTTTCGTAAATATTGTAGTCTTGGAGTGGATACTCTGCACTGACCATTTAAATAACTGTACTGTGCAAAAAACTATAATCATTATTATAAATCTATAACATAGTGTATGACTTGATATTTAAATGAATCCATAACATAAGGCATGGCTTGGCTTGAAATTCAACTACTCTCTTACGAAATTTGTGGGTTTCAAGATAAGATCATGTTGAGGTCAAGGCATTCCTTTGTTCTGAAGGCAATCAAAGAAATGGTCAGCTATCACCTTCTCTAATATGATCCAAATCTAACTCAAAGAGATAAAATTCCAGATGATCAAAAACCAAGTTGGCTAACTTAACTATAAAATGTAAAGAGCTAAATTTGACCAAACACCATAAATACACTTCTAATTTTCCATAAATTTGGCCAAACATGCTACAGTTGAACAAAAACCCCTATGAATAATGATTGTCGACAAAAAAACTCCAAAATTTACATGAAATTACATACTGACCCACGTCCGTTACAGTTGGTTTAACTTCCTTTCCGACCAACTTGCGCGTAAAATTAGATTCTCCACCAATCGCGTCCATCGACGCGTGAACACCATGCGCCTCCTTCTTCCGTATTTCCAGTTGTCAACGTTTACCAAACCCCCTCTTGACTTCTAACTTTTTTCACTTTCCTAAAACCCTCTGAAACTCTCAAAATCATCACATTCTTATCCTTTTAAAAGTCCCCATTTAAGCAAGTTCTCATTTTAAACGTTTCTTCTTAAAATTGCTAAATTTTCATAAGCTTCTGTGTCTTTTCCTTTAATCAAAAGTTCTATTTTTTTTTTCCTTCCCTTTTCTGATTGTTTTCTAAAATTATTTACCTCTGATTCAAAAATTGTATTAAGCGTGGAGGCTATCCTTTTGCCGATTTTGGATTCTTGAAAAGGTTTTAGTTTGAAGCAATAAGTTTTGGTAATACCCTTTTGCTAAGTTTGGATTCATGAAATAAAAAGCTTTAGTCTTTTTTTGCATTGTTTTAAGCTTCTGAAGCTGCAGTATTTGTTCTTTACTGTTTTAAAGTCAAATTCACGTTTCAGTAGGCTTTTTAAGTAGAGTGGTTGCAGATCTACAAAGGGGTTTTAAGCAAATTAGTTGTTGGATGAATCCTGATCTAGAAATGGAACCGGTAAGATTCCCATTGGGTAAGCAATCTTCCCTTGCACCGGAAAAGGGGGTTGAGGTGGCAGTGGAAATTGAGAGCGAAGATGGAGAAGAAGGTGATGTTGTAGATATTGATCCAAAGATCAGGTTGATGTATTCAGCTAATGAGGGTGATATAGAGGGGATCAAGGAGCTTTTGGACTTAGGGACTAATGTAAACTTTCGAGACATTGATGAGAGGACTGCATTGCATGTTGCTGCTTGCCAAGGTTACAGTGATGTTGTGAAGCTGTTGCTTGATAATGGGGCTGAGATTGATCCCAAAGATCGATGGGGAAGCACGGTATATCTCATGAAACTAGTTTAATTAGCATATAATTTCTGTTATTACAACTGATTGCTATAGTTAGATGATGTCTGATTAAGAATATGATTTTCTATTGTTTGTTAGTATCATCATTTTTGGGTAGTTAGCTGGTGATTGGGAAAAAAGTTTGCGAATGTATCTTTATTGGCGAAATAGGATTTTCTTCAGCTATAGAAAGATGCAGGTGTGATGTTGAATATTTGTCACTTGGTTTTTCTTTCCAAGTTTATCCCGGATAATTGTGGACTTGAGGTAATCCTCAGATGGCGTGTGTTGCTGTCCTTTGTTCACTCTGTTTATGGTAACTTTGCTGTTGGCAATTTGCTAGATGAAAAACATTTGCCTTCCATTTGCATCTACTTCCCTTTATGGTATTTTGCTCTGTTAAACGGCACAATATGGTCAAGAACTTATATTAAAGCATAAAAGGCGTTGGTAGATGTTAGTACCCTTATAAGTCAATGTGAATATTGTAAAATGAGGAACTTTATCAGGTGTATGATATTTTGAGGGTTATTACCGAAAAACAAAAAAGAAGATATTTTGAGGGTACTAAAGCTCACACGATATCTGTTCCTTGTGAGAGGAGAAAGCAAATGTATGAGGAGCTATTATAATCTCTTCATTTATTTGATGAATGTCAAACATCCTAAAGTTATTTTTATACTTTTAGTTTCCAAAACCACCATAAGGTTTACATATGAAGACTTGAGAGCCTTTCTGCTTCTTTAAGAAGCTAATATGTCCTTTCACACAAATATACAGTGAAATTAAAGAGTTATTCTATATGCATGTTATGTTTGTAACATTAGGGGAGCTTTAAATTGATCATCTAGGAGCTGGTAGCCAAAAAATTCTTTTTTTTTTGACTAAAACAGTTTACATCATTGGCTAAATTTGAATATTTTAGCAAATTTCGAGTCTTCTAGCTCCTCATTATTCTATAAATTATAATTACTTGCAGAAATGAATCAAATATTAAAAAGATGTCATGAAAATAAAACCTACTGTTATCAAATGAATAGTGTACTGTGAAATTTGTTTGCTAATGATTTCATCAAAGATCAAAAATTAAATTCGGGGCTTGAGCTGATTTGGAGAAACTCAGCTTCTATTAGTTTCTTTCCTTGGTCTGAGTTCCTCATACCCATATTGTACAGACTGCTAAATTCTCTAGAGCTACTTCAATTTTCTTAGGCATCATTTCTGAAGCGAGGCGAGCCCCTGTTGCTTTTTTGCGCTTCTCGCTCTCAAAAACACTGGTTATACTTGTATACAAATGATTTGTCAGGCCATAATATCTGTACAATTTCACGTAAACCTGAGAATTGCAGTTCCCAGTTGTTTTACTTACACCGCCCTTTGCATTTTAGAGTAAAAATGACAATAGCATTTTCATGAATCAATCACCTGCTATTTTTAACTCCTCAAATTATTCACGACACAATGTTGCCATGTAAAACTTTAAAAAAAAAATCCTGCTTTTCCTATTGATCAATAGTTCTGCACCAATCTGATATTTGGTTGAACAGCCTCTTGGAGATGCAATACATTATAAAAATCATCATGTGATCAAGCTACTGGAGGAACATGGTGCCGAACCTCCTGTAAGTTTTACTTTCCGTTCTATTTATTCATCCAGTAATTAACAAAAAAAACTAAGAAATAAAAAATTTTGTTTCCATTGAAGAATTTGCTTGCCTTTATTGCTATCTAACTTTGTTTTGGCAAAATAAAATTACCATCCAGATGGCACCCATGCATGTCAATAATTCACGTGAAGTTCCAGAATATGAGATTGATGCTAAAGAACTTGATTTCACGAACAGCATTGAATTGACCAAGGTAAATATTTTGTTTTTACTCTCGTGACTAGCAGAATTTTGTGTTTGTTATTTTAGTGGGTTCGCCATGCCTCTGTGCCAGAGTCTACACATTGCAATGCTTTTCTTTTTTCCTGTCTCTTATTTTCGCTTTAATTTTTGGCATTGTACTAGTCTTTTTCGGTGATATCTTTGTCTTTAACTATTCTGGTATGGGTTTTGGTAGTAACATATATGAATACTTGTTATAGATTTGCATTGATGTGTCATAGTAGCCCAACAAGTCCAGGAAATTACCTTGTCTTTGAGTTGTGAATGTTATGTGACTCAAGCTATAGACTTATTATATTGCACTGCATAGAAGGGTCACAGCCACCTGTGTGACAGCTGCATTCGACTGCGGCTGTTGTACCTAGAAAACAAACCAGCTACAAAGTTATCAAGAAAATTAAATAAAAAGAGTTCCAGTTACAAGCAACATACAGTTGAGACGAGGTGCCTAAACACAGATGTCAAATGAGAAATGTTAACTTGAGCCTTTAACGAGTATCAGTCCTGTAATGGATGATTGAACTATTCTATTAAGATGTTTCTAATGTTGAAATTGATTCCGTAGTCTTCCACACTCTATATTGCATGGTTTGCCTATTGTTGAGGGGTTTCGTACCTTAGAAGATCAGGTAAAGCGAACTGAGTGTATTGATGTAATCTAAATTGGGATTCAGAGTTCAAGTATGGTCCATGAATGAGAAGGGAAGAAAAGAGGAGTCAGAATGGAGGATCATAAGAAAAGTAACAAACCATTCTCGGGACCTTTTAACTCTGCTATCCAACCCTCCGAATGAACATTGTTCAAAAGAAAGAGATAGCAGAAGATGTATATAAGATGTGAAAGACAAAAGCTCCATAATTATTAGCTACAGAAGAGGGCATCTATCATTGTTGCTTGGATTATGAACAGATAAAATGATAGCACTTTAGATAAATTTGATTGGTGATTAGCTATTTGTCTTCAAGGCATTGGTCTAGTGGTGAGAGCGCAACAAGTGATGTGTGGATCAGGCACACGTCACCGTTTCAAAACCTTGCTGTGGACAAAAGCCTGTATTTAACTGGAGAAGGTTAGAGGAGGACCCATTATCTACCGAGTGTCGAACCGTGCGCCAATGGCCCTCGGGGGTTTCTCGTTTTCAAAAGAATTTGCTATTTTCAATGGGCTAGATATGGTATGTTCCTTACAAAATACTGTCTGTTAACCTATTATCTTGGAGGATTCTAGTGAAAAGTTTACATTCCCAACTAAATTGAGTAGGCACCTTCGATTTTGATATTATCCTAATATGATGATAGACCATTAGGGCCACAGTTACATGATAAAAGAATTTAGAACTATAAAACTTTTAGAGGTGAGATACTCATTTCTTTCATTGAGCAACTTTGGCCCCATGTACATCCATAGTCTGATAGGATCCACTGAAGAGTTGATTAATGGGACGAGAATAAAGACAAAAAGACCCTAAGGAGATGTCCTATAGTTGAGGCAGCAGAGAAAAACAAAATATCCTAGGTTTGAATTCCCAGTTTAATGCTCAGTGCAAACCCATTTGCTCTATCCTTGGTAGGTAGGCTGTTGCAGCTGACCAGGTGGCTGGTAGACTAGCTGAGGTGCGGGCCCAGACAGTAGCTCCAAAAAAATAAATAAAAAGGGAGAAAAGAAATGAAAAAGAAACATTTATGAGGTAAGATCACTAACGGATACCAAATGTAGCTGATTGGTCACATCTTTGCTTGATCTGATGAAAGCTGCTTGGTTGCTAACGATAAGTTGATCTTCTTCTTTGTTTCTGTCATTAGAAATCCTCTGATTGATGTGGTATGCTTGGAAAAAGCTGGGAATGTTCATCTGATTCTTTTCGTAATCGGCTAGTGTAGTTCTCCATTCTTCAGACTTTCATTTTGTTTATATTTCTGATGATTCCTGAGATATTGTAGGGAACTTTCCATATTGCCTCATGGCGTGGAATACAAGTTGCTGTTAAAAAGTTCGGAGAGGATGTGATTGCTGATGAGGATAAAGTGTGAGTATAAAGTATCAATATTTCTTCTATGGCATTATGAGGACAGAAAAGCCATAAGAGCTTCTTCGCATTTTAGCTCTTCTCATATCTCGCTTACTTTATTACATTCTCTAAATATTCAGATTTTTACAGGACGGCATTCAGAGATGAACTTGCACTGCTCCAGAAGATAAGACATCCAAACGTCGTCCAGTTTCTTGGAGCTGTAACACAAAGTAGCCCGATGATGATAGTGACAGAATACTTACCAAAAGTAGTCCCAAATTTACTCTCTTGTTTTTGCTTTGTATAAACCTGTTGTGGCATGCATGGTTATATTTCAGAACATTTCACTAGGCAGTGAACTTCTCAGTTATTCAATCCATTTGTTTTAGTCGTTACTTTCTCCATTTTGTTGTTTTCTTACAAAAGCAATACCCTTGTTACTAATTACCTTTTTCATGGCTATATATTTCCAGGGTGATCTCCATGCATATTTGAAGAAAGAAGGACCTCTTAGACCAACCAAAGCTATCAGATTTGCAATGGACATCGCAAGGTTCACAAGCCACACTGTGCTATTAGCTAATGTTATAAACTCACTACCTAATTACAAGGCCAATAGTATAAATGTCTGCAACCTAGGAGACTATCTGGAGTAACATTTGAATCCATAACAACTTGCATCTTTCTTAATTTCAAAAAGTTAGCACTCTTTGGGAGGCAAAGCAAGATATCGGACTGCTGTTGATACTTTGAGTAAATTAACTGCTTAATGCAGCTAGTAATTTGTTATGAATCTTATGATTGAGTTTGATATTACGTCTATTGTGTTTCTAAAGATCTCATCTAGTGTTTTCTTATCCACTGAAAATATGGAGAGGAAGAAGAAAAGAAAATACAAGAAAAGAGAAGATCATACTTGTTATTGAACATGCCACATTTTCTGCAATTGTGGGCTGTCCACTGACTTAATATTGTAGTGCCCTGCATATCTCATATTTTCTGCATTTAGCTTTAAGCAGACCCTAGGTACCTCAAATAGGATGTATTTAGCAAACAAAATAGAGAAAAAAATATTGAGAAACACTGTTTGCTTTTGCCATCAGACAAAATTGGCATGAAAAAGTTACTCTTGGTCATAATTCTTCACTTCCAACTTTGGATGGTTGCAAGCACATATTCTGCCCTTAGTGCCACTCTTTCAAAATTGAAAAGTGATAAACATCATTTGATAATACTCTCTACTTACCACTTTTCTTACCTGCTTTCAACGTCCTAGCTAAAACTTATAACCTCTCCTATAACAGAAAAATTAACCAAATTCTAAGAATTCCATTACTACAACCGTAGTACCCTATATTATTTCAAATATGACATGATATATTTATACCCATTTCATTTCCTCCTACCATTTAACATTTATTATGAAACACAAATATATTAATCATTGGAATCTTTTCTCAAAGAATATATCATTGGAATTACTCTTACAACTCTGTGAAAGTCTAACACATCTCAAATGAATTGGAACGGAGCACTAAGGATCTCCTTACAAGTTCTTGTCTAGTTCCATTATTATTCAGATTTCCAAATTCATGTGAATTCCCCCAGCTGCTAGGCATGTGAAACATTTGATTATATTTACTTCTTTCCAATCAGCTCATGATTGTTAGTTACTCAAATATACATACTGTTCCCATTCATACAGAGTTGAAGCTTGCCTTTGATATCCCTGACGCATGACGTGCGTAAGTAGAATATTGTTCTAACACTTGTATCTTATATGGTTGCAGGGGACTGAACTATCTACATGAAATTAGACCTGAAGCAATTATTCATCGTGACCTAGAGCCTTCGTGAGTTTTCCCCTTTGGTTAGGTCTCCTTTGACTCCATTTGTGTGTGCCAATTCCTATCCAAGTTTTTGTTGACTATTCTCAACTTTGAAGCTTTCCTCCTTAAATTGAGTTCCTTCAGCTTAATGTTTTTAATATTTTAATTGATATGACAGAAATATTTTACGGGATGATACCGGACATCTGAAAGTTGCTGATTTTGGAGTCAGCAAGCTACTGAAAGTTACCAACAGGGTCAAAGAAGATAAGCCTCTGACATGTGATAACACTTCTTGTGAGTAGTGCTTCTTTCGGATATCACAGTGATTCTTTTCAAATGGACAACCATGCTCACATTTGACAACAGCCTCAAACAGAATTTGTGACACTGTTTTTGCGGCTTGTTATGGATGTAAAATTCCTGCGGCAGCATCGCATGGTGCCACAAAATTTTGCTTCTACTGATTTGTTTATATCGATTGATGTTGCTGAAAAATGGATACTTGGAAATCATGTAACCCTTTTCCTTATTGCTTTTTGCTTAGGTCGATATGTAGCTCCGGAGGTTTTCAAAAATGAGGAATATGATACCAAAGTTGATGTCTTTTCCTTTTCTTTAATTTTGCAAGAGGTAATTATTTTTTCCTTCTAATTTTCAGGATGTAAGAAAGGACAGCTTTTTTGTTCATCCATCGTGGATACGGACGATATGTATAAAAATATAAATGTTCGAATGCATTTATCTTGATTAACACGCTCATTTTGAAGGGAGTTGCCATTATTGAGAGAACATGTTGGAGAAGGGGTTGATAGTTGATGGTCACTATTAGGTCTTTTTGTCTGTTTAGAGAGTTACTGTAGGTTTTGTATGTATTTTTGATCAATAAAGGCATTCTTTTGCACCGCTCTAGTCCACGAAAGAGAAATAAAACCTTGCACATAATTGAGATTCCATATATCCATCTTCTGACTTAATCTTAGTACCTTTTCCTTCAGGACATTGACCTTTTATAACCCTTACTATAGTTTCTTTTTAACATTCTTCCCATGCAATACAATCAAGAGGAGATTTATGTAATGCAATAAACAAGCAATGTAATTAGTTTTCCTTTTAAAAATTAATCTCTTTAGTGAACTCTTGCTAGCTTAAAGGAGAATTATACAATTGGTTGTTAGTATGCAATTGATTGTTATTTGGAGACGGTGTAACTATCTGATGAGGGGAACTGACAGAAGAAAAACTACCTTATGCGAGTTTTATTTTCTGCGCAAATCATTGTATGCTGCAACACATTGATTATTATAGGTTTTATTTGATCTATGATACTGGATATCAGCTAAAACTTCTAAATTGTGCCTGATAAACTTTCATAAGTCAAGGATGTGCATATTTGCTATATTTTTTCGCTAACAGCTTAGAATTTTGACAATTGTGTTGTCTTCTACTTTAGATGATTGAAGGCTGCCCTCCTTTCCATGCGAAGAAAGATAATGAAGTACCTAAATGCTATGCCGCCAAGGAGCGCCCTCCTTTTAAAGCTCCAGGAAAGTTTTATGCCCATGGACTGAGAGAGTAAGTTTTCGGTCATTTTCTTTGTGAAACTTCATAGTCTAGTAATAGTAGTGGTAACTTACACAATGCGCATGCTATTCTGTATTCTCATTGTATTTAAGAAAAGCATGACTATTAAGATAGCAAGTAAAATTCAACATTTGAAAGTAGGAAAGGAACAGATTTACATGTATGGAAAGTAACAAATAATTGATCCTATTACTAATAATTAAGTTCCAAATGCTCCAAAATTTTAGCATATAAACTTGTTCAAAATACATTTCTTAATCTTCTTCTAATATATAAAATCGTTGAAATTGTGTAGAAAAATAAATCTAATAGTAGTTTCTTAGCGTAAATTTGTTCATGCATGGTTTAAGTTGAAATAATTTTTCTAGCTTGTACAATTTACATGTGTGAAAAGAGTAAGAATAACAACAAAATTACACTGCAGAATAAGAAAAGGAGATATTGTACAGAGGCAAATTAAAATGGAGAAAGAGATGGATAGATAGAACGTAAAGTCTTCAATAGAAAGACACTGATTTTGACTGGTGGGGACATGTATCTATAGTAGATCATATGTGAATTATCAAATTTAACAGTAAATGAACTGGTAAAGCAATTGGACGGAATTGTACAAATGACACAAAAGGAAAGAAATAAAAAAAAATCTAACTAAGCAGTGTATGCTCTTTAATCAGTCCACATGAAAGTTCTAACGAAGGAAAATATTTTATTTATAAATTTATGAATGATCTCTACAATTCTTTACACATAAAATAAACTAGTAATACCCCTATTTATAGTAGTACGAAACCTATGTCAACTAGAAACATCAAAGCTTATTCTTATATTAATTCTGACTACAAATCCTATTTAGACATGAATTAAATAAATCAAATCCTAAATAATTAAGGTTTCCTATTACAATTTTGAATTAGTTTTCCAACATTCTCCCGTAATTCAAAGTTGTATGTTCTGTGTTGGAGCACTTCTCTCCAACTTCTATCTTTGTTGAAGCATATGTCTCCAACCCTCGTTGATATACTTTGCCACCAACAATCAATTTTGTCGAAGCACCTGTCTCCACTCACGTTGATGCACTTTGTCACCAACACCAAATTCTGTTGAAGCACTTGTCTCCAACTTCCATTGATGCACTTTGTCATCAACGCCCAATTTTATTGAAGCACGTGTATTCAACACCCGTTGATGCACTTTGTCACCAACACTCAATTTTGTTGAAGCACTTGTCTTCAACTCACGTTGATGCACTTTAGCATCAACTCATGTTAATGCCCTTTGTCACCAACACCCAATTTTGTTGAAGCACCCGTTTTCAACACCTGTTGATGCACTTTGTCACCAACACTCAATTTTGTTGAAACACATAATCAACTTCTAACTTTTTTAGACCTCTCTTCAACTTTTAGATAAGAGTTTCTTACTCTTATGCCATATTTGTTTGCACCTCTTTAAGTTTGCTTTTTTTTTCTTGAATCTATCTTGTAGCTTTTCATCGAATAGTCTAATTCTATTGACAACTATCTATGATTTTGCCAACATATTCTTTGGCCTGACGGGCGGCACACATTGGCTAGCGCCGCCCGTCGAAAGCGGAAAGCTACTTGATTCTCTCCCAAGATCGTAGAAGCTTTGATACCGATATGAAGGAAATATTTTATTATTAATCTCTGAAAGCTCTCTACAATTCTTTATTTCCTCCACACATAAAATAAGCTAGTAATACCCCTATTTATAGTAGTACGAAACCTATGTCAACTAGAAACATGAAAGCTTATTGCTATATTAATTTTGACTATAAATCCTATTTAGACATGAATTAAATAAATCAAATCCTAAATAACTAAGGTTTCATACTACAACTTTGAATTGGTTTTCCAACAATTAACTTTTGAATGTTTTAAACTGTTTCTCTGATTACTATGTGAAAGAGACATATCTGTTTGTATGTCCATGGGAAAGAGTTGTAACTTAGGTCTGAAAATTGTTTAATGATGATTGACACCCAGTGGTGATATTGTCAACTTATCTCTTTAACTTTCTGTTGTTTTCATAAAAGCCAGAAGAAGACAGACCCAGTGTGCATGTTGCCTTTATGATTAATAGGCTATACAACATTCATAAGTTAAAATTTCTTGTTACGTGCCCAGAACACCACTTAATGTGATACGTGGAAAGTTTTCACAGCAAAGGTCCATATATCCGACGTTCTGGGTGAAATGACCATCCTTTCCATGTGTGAAACGTTGTGGAGGATCTAAAATGATGGTGGATATTGGTATGCAAGTTATGAAGGGAATTTATAGGTATAAAATTAAAAGAAAAGGAAGCAGATTCCAGATGTCAACTCCCCATACCTAAATGGATTAATAGAAGAGAACTATTTGAAAAAATAGTAGGGTTTAGATCAATCTGTAACTTTTTTTATTCTACTTATTCTACAGTTAACTAGGTTTTACAATGGTAGTTCTGTATTTGATACTTTATCAGATATTTGGTTTCCTGTGATAACTTTCTTTATTTCCGAATATAATTTTTATGGTTACAAAATCATGACTTGATTGTTGTTAGTACTGCTGATAATCAGAGCTGATTTTGGGTTTCCAGGCTGATTGAAGAGTGTTGGAATGAGAAGCCGGCCCTGCGTCCAACTTTCAAGCAAATTATCCCAAGGCTTGAGTCTGTTTACAACAAATTTGGCCACAAAAGGCGTTGGAAGGTAAACCCTTCAGTCATCATGCTCTTTTTTACCATCTCTATGGGCTTAGGTGGTGTTCAGTGCATATGTATTTTGAACTTTCATATTTCGGGTCAATGAGATAAACTATTTGCCAAGCTCTAGTCAAACAGAGATGTATTACCTAATCACTTGAGCGTCAGTGATTGGGTAAGTAGTTCCTATACATTCCGTTCACCTGCCCATGCTTCAATTCGCAGATAAAAACATGCTTTTTCTAGTTGATTAGAGTCTCTCTTTCGTTTTCTGCTGATTGTCATATTCTTCATACCTAGTACTAGAGGACAAGCCGGTGCTTTTGAAACTGTTTCATTTCATCTTTTCTCCCTTCATACTTGTGTCATTCACATAGCCAAGGGTGATAGGCAATCTTTTCTTAGGCTTAACATTTATTTAGTCTCAGCAATGGCCTGTCTTGTGTTTTGGAAATATAGTTCTGTTGCTACTTCAATGCCCCTTTAATAATTCTGAGTTAAGCATAGATCTCTCTTTTCATCCTGTATATGTTACTCTATGCAGGTTAGACCATTGAAATGTTTTCAAAATTTCGAGGCTATGTGGAAGAAGGATCACTCAAGTTTAAGCAGCCGGAATGGCGGTTCATCTCGATCAAACAGCAGCATCTAGCAAATTGTGGATATTTCCTTAGTTTAAGTGTGCATATGTTTCCTTCTCAGATTTCTGACAAAGATTCAGTAGTAGGAAGTTGTATCACTTTTTCTAGTTTTAAGTCAATCTCTCCCTGTCATTGAGGATGTCCAAAACAAATGGTCATCCTTTTTTTCTTTGCCTCTTTCAATTGTTATCTATATTGTTTATGTACATTATATTTTATCACAGTTTGTTAATTGTGCAAATTCTATACTTTCTCTTCTCTTTGTTTTGTGGAAGCAAGCAAATAACAAATTGACTTGAAAGTTGAAGGCATCCCATAAAATTATATTTTTCCTGTCTTTGGCATAAAACATCTATTTTTTCAAGATTAAAAGGTCATAATGTGTTCCCTGAGTGAAAGATGAACTTTAACTTACATAATTCCAGTCCATTGAATAACAGAGACTAGTAAGATGATTACAGGATGCTAACTAGGAAAGTGTTACTTATTCGATTCTCATTTTAAATTTGTGAAATAATTGATATTAATTTGAATTTAAAATCTTACAACTTTAATGTAAAATAAATTTTAAGTTGGGTGACCAACTCCGACTCCACCACCCCCTCAAGAAAACAAGGGGAAAAAGGCAAATTCTTAGAAACTTTCCCAAAGGTTAAGGTTAAGGTTAAGGTTAAGGTATCTCTCTTACTTGTCAAGATTTTAGGTTAAGGCTTCTCTCTTCCGAAAGATTTAGGTCAAGGCATCTTTCTGAAGTCCAGTCTTTATACAACCTATGGTGGGGACCCTGACCATAAGCAGCAAAGCCAGCACACAATAAATTGACTCCAAAAACTCTATTGAGAACACCATACATATTGTTAGCTAAATTAGTTAAGTTTTCATCATGTAGGACCACACTAACTTTAGAAATGCTTTCCCAATATAGAAATACAACGAATACCTAACAGATTCTTGATAGATGGTCCGAAATTTACTCTTAATTCTATGGTATTTTGCCTCTCTAGTCTTTTCACTTAGCGCCCTTAAGCATAGTCCCAACTGGTTTACAAAGTTGCTTAACTAATTATTTTTTATTTATGCCAAAGTAAATGCAAACACATTCATATCAGTCCAAATCTTATTATTAAGTTTTTGTTCAAAATTAGTATGAGATGCCATTTTAGTCAAATTTCCATTCGCTGATCGAGAAGCTAAATAGAAAAGTGTTTCATGGTTTGGTTGTGGAGCACTTCCTAACATGGTTTTGCAAGCAGCCACTTGAGATGTTACCCAATAAGGTAGACTAGCTATGGCCATGGTTTTGCTAGTGCACCCTGTTCAATATGTTTTCGGCAATACTTGTCTTACGAGCTAATTTGGGTATGAGTTAAGCGCAAAATATCACTTTTTAAGATGGTATCAGAATCAAATTCATCGTTATTCTTAATTTTTTCAATGTTAGGCCTCGTATGTTCACATTTCAGATATCAAGCCTTAGGCATGTGTGGGTATTACAGTATTTTACATTATAAGATGAGAGAACGAAGTGTAATATTTTATATGATCTTAAGCAATTCTCACATCAATAGTTAGGGAATAGTAAATGAGAAAAATGAAAGGGGTATAGAGGGGCAGAAATCATGTTCACGGCCGGAAGTTTGTGTGAAGCAATAATTGGATCAAGACTATGCGCTTTTACAGAACTTGAACTGAATTTCCCTTTAAAATCTCATGTTGCTTTGTGGTCCCATTCGTCATAATGAATAATATTGGCTGTTATAAGTATTTGGAGGACAGACGAAGTGTCCTTTTAACTATAACTATAATTAATGGAAGCAAGAAAAGCCAGAGTATAGTTTAAACGCCTTGGTTTCTTATTAAAATGTCATCATGCCGCTTGATAGAGGCAGACAGGAGGTCAGTCTGAGCTATTGTATCAAGTGTAGGGATTGGAATAGTGTTTTAATTTTTCTGAAACTCTTGCTAGTCTTCTTGAAGAAATAGTTGTTTGCGTGTGCGGAGCCAAGATTTCAACTTTATTGTTCTGGACTTTAAAACGATGTTTTTAAGTGTTTATAATTGGATTTTAAATTTAATATCTGTACATTTTTAATAAACTTTTTAACACATATATTTGAGCAAAAACTATTGGGTTCGGTCGAATCTATAATCGGGCTTCTAGCTCCGCCGCTTATGCCCAGAGGCAGACGTACCCTTAGGGTAGAGGGATCACCAGCCTTCGGTACTTTATACATACATACATACATATGTGTGTGTATATATATGTATGTATGTATGTATGTATGTATATCACAAATATATATTTAATTGGCAATCAAGCTTAGTCAGCTGCATTGCACTCCCTGGGATCTATTCCCACTCTAAAAAATTTATTTGATAGTGTGTATGCCTTTGCTTGTGCCTCAATATGTCCTTTTTGATTTTTTTTTTCTTACTATAAGCAAGTTTAAGCAAAGAGATCCTGTCAAAACATTGATTAAGCTATGTTTGGAGGCAATTTTACTTGTGATTCATGTAAGTATGTAACACCCTAATCAAGACTTTTACGTTTATTTTAGGAAGAAGAGAATAACTTCAAATATAAAGAGAAGACACTTTCAAGCATTACAAACAATATTCGCAATTCACATGTATTCCACATGGGATTTGGTATTACATACACCCCCCATCCAAATTGTATTTCAGTACCCCTGGATTGTATACATAAAATTGGAGAACATTTTTTCTTTATATCCTTTCTTTTTTCCTTTCGGCACTTGAAGAAAGAACAAGAACCAAATATGCTGATGGAGCATGTGCTATGCAAGTAGAATTTAGTCTCTCTTACATGTAGAATTTCAAGGTTAAAAAGTATGTCCAGACTTGATTTCATCAATCAAAATGTGGTCCTCATCCTAAGATATGGTGAAGATTTGCTTGCAGTTCCCTTCAGAAGTTTTGACATTTAGGGCTTCTTTAACTACCACAACTCCCAATCCCTCCTTTCTCTATTAGATTTCATCTCTATAAAGCTTTAATTCCATCTCCAGGAAAAATGCAGTAAAACCCTTTGAAAGCACAAGTTTATATGTACCCAGAGAAGAAAGAAAACCTATAAATCGGTTTTCATGCATTGAATATAGGAACAATGACATCACAACGTTATGTAAGTACTCCTTTATTTTATGTTTAAAAATACATATGACCAAAATGTTTGCGTAAAAGAACATGATATAACACATTCATACTTCTTTGACTATCAAATCCAACAGTGTGTGACTTTTTCATGGAACAAAAACACGGGTAACCCATGAATATGGCTCAAATAGCCAGAATTTTTTCTGCGAACTATTTGTAAGTGACAAAATGTACATGCCAAGCCCAACATGTTATTTGTATGATAATTTCAGAACACTGTTTAAACGAGGCCTAACTGAAGAAATAAAAGTAAAAGTTGTATATAAGATAGCCATAGGACATCATTTCCTAATCTATTAATTAGAGAAAATGATTTAAATGGTCCCTTATGTATGAGACTGGGTGTTAAATAGTCCTCTAAATTTACATTTAAGCATTTTTGGTCCTTCAGATTTGCTAAAAGTGAGCACTTTTAGTCCCTGTCAAATAGTTAACAAAATCTACTTGTTAGATTTAATGTGAACTTTTAAAATAAAAATAATTTTAACAAGAACTCACATTTGAAGGTGCAGTTTTTACTATTTTTGTAAATTTTAGGTGCAATTTCCACTATTTTGGTCTATTTCTAGATTTAAATTTTGGTGTCGCAGTTCTAGAATTATAGAACTTTATGATATAATATTGTTGATTAAATACTTTTATTTTCACTATTCCCATTAAATAACCACCAATAGTTTTTAAATGTTTGATAGAGATTAAAAATGCTTAACTTTTGACAAACTTAAGGAACCACAACTGTGTAATATGTGATAGAACTACTTTTTACCTACCCCACTACAACCGTCAACTAGCACCACCACCACCAGCCACTTTCACCACAAAGCTACCACTAAATACCTCAACTTTTGCCACCACGATTGGTATCCATCACAATCAACCACCTCCACCACAAGCCAACTGCACTATTAACCAACTTCATAAGTAACAAATTTTCACCAACAACTATCGCCAACAATTACCTCTATCATCAACCACCACAACACATCTGCCATTATCCTTGGCCAACATCACATAACCACCAGCCACTACGATGCAATTATCACCGCAAGTCCATTTTTATTAACTAGCCACCATCAGCTACTACCTTACAACCATCATCAATATTCATCATAGATAGCCACCAGTAGAACTACCACTCATGTCACTACTAGAATTAACCGAATTTTCAACACTTAATTTTTAACGAGAATCGTTGGTAAATGCCCAAAAAAAATAATTAAAAAAAAAGGCGTCAAAAAGACATTTGTATCGATCAGAAAAGCATTGGCGCCAAATTCCAAAAATAATTGACCGCTACATTCTCCGATCGATAGCCGTGGGAACCAAAATAAAGAAATTACTTTTTATGTAGTGACTTCCCGAGTGTTTCCTTTAGAAATATTAAGTAACAATAATTATAACTTATTAAATTTCCAACGATTGTCTGCCAGAAGGTATTTTAGCCAAAGGCAAAGTTAATATTTTAATTTTATGAGTTTTGAATTCTAAAATGACAACTTCAAATACTAATAATTAGGTTTAAAATTTAATATTTATATATATTTAATAAATTTCTCAATATAAATTATTGTTTGATCAAAAGCTACTGCCTAAAAGGTTTTGGGTGCGAGTATTCTGATGGTCGGTCTCCCTCGGTATTCTTTGATTTTCTACGACTTTCCTACACATTTGACCGTCAAAAATCAGACGAATTTCCGGCAGAGTGTTGCTAGCTTTTAAAGCGTGATCCAATGAAAAGTTAAAAATTTATCTAATACTTTATTGAAATAATTTTTAATTATTATTTTCAAAATTCTATCATAAATTTCATGTCGTGTGACGCTCTTTCTTTTTAGTATATTTAAAAAATATACCTTTTTATATTTAGTGTATTAATAGTTTCTAAATAAAGCTAAATAATGATTAGATGTTGATGAAATAAATAGTTTTAATGATGCAATATTCAGTTCTAGAGACAACATCTTAATAATTAAATGTATACTCCGAATCTTCTCTTGCTAAAAACAAACGGGCCTTAGCCCCTCAGGATTTGGAGAGAATTGACAAGATTGTTTTACGTCCCTATCATACGTACTTTATGTTAATGTAGCAGAGAAGCAAATTTTTATGACCTCTTAAATTAAGGATGGATGAAAATCTGTTTGCAAACATTGAAGAGTTTTTAATTAATATTCAATGACGGCCCACACTTTGCCTTCCTTTATTTCTAGGTGGAAGCTGTACCTTAGTGTATACATGATTTAAGAAGTAGACATGACACATCGAATGTTACGGCACCTTTGTAAATATCATTCATTTCCAACTCTGTGGCTGTAGTTATTTCTAGGGTTCCACCGATGTATTTTTCACTTTTAATTAAGCACAAACAATAAAATCATCCTTGCACCAAGTTTAATCAAGATATTGTATAAATAGTTGGTAAGTTTCTCCTTGACGGAATAGTCATTTTTCAAATATACACTTCCTAGTCATTTCCCCTTCCAATATGCACATATAAGTGGATCTTGTGGCTTCAGTGGTCAAGGGAAACTAATGTATTTTCTTGCCAAACAATGTATTGTCATTGCAATGTTAAACATGTCTCATGGTTGGCATTGAAGAATGACAATTCCTATGTGAAAATAAGCATTAATAAGAGCAAAAGAACAAGAATTTAGGCCAATGTCTAGGGCAAAAGACTAAGCACATTGTAATGTCGAATCATATCATAAGGGTAAGGTCAAAGGCTAAGTAGTGGAAAACTGAGATGCGAGTGAAATTGGATGAAGAAATCATGATCACCAAAAAAAGTAGACAAGAAAATGGAAAGGTGGAAAAGAGGACAGTAAAATTGTTGTATTTGTCATTGAGCACAAACCGGCCATATAGACAAATTTATGGCCTTCTTCCCAAAGAAACAAGTTACTTTTTGGCATGATGGTAACTAGATAGATAAGTGGTTGTTCATAGAAGAGTTTCAATAGAAAAGAAACTAGTGCACTGGATGTCACATGGCAGTCACCTTCTCTTTTGTCATAGCTAGTTTCACTAATCTAGTTTTTTTCTTTTCTTTTTTCCCCTCACTGATCTAGTTAGAGTCTGAGTTCTATGTGGGAGAAAAAAAACAAAAGATCACAAAGTAAAAGTTGTGTACATTTAGGGGTAGGAAAGTGAAGAGAAGAAAAGTAGTGATGGTGGAGGTAGCTTTTGAGCTACAGATTCAATTGAATCCAGTATTTTCAACAAAGAATATAAGTAGATATATACATGAAATATTAATTTTTTTAAACAAATGTTAGATTTTGATCCCATGATATTTCAAAGGTACTGTGAATTTAATTCTACAAAATTTAAAATTTAAAAGTCGAACCCATTAAATATAAACTTTTAATCTGCCTCTGGGAAGAGGATGGTAAAGGCAGGGATTCCAAGTTGGTGAGGGAGGTTGTTATGGAATGAGAGGAATAGTTCACATATGTAAATGTAGAATTAAAAGATTTTGGAAAATATTTTGGCATCATTTGGTCCAAATCTTTCTTATAGAGGTTCTTTAAAAGGTCTAATCCAAATTTTGAGAAGCATTTAAGCTTGAGTGTAACCTAGTCCAATGTTCTCTTCGCCCATCAAACATCAGTGTCACTTTCAGAGGTCATTTTCTACTCTGTCCACTTCCTCCCCCACCCACCT